>CM070839.1:6162561-6175559 GCA_036326025.1 Chrosomus eos | reverse complement strand
TTATTTTATTATTTATAAAAGACGATCGATTACACATTTGCGGTTTTCATGGGAATGGGTGGTGGTAGAGCTTAATGGTGGAATTTTCTGTACAGCCAGGGTAATGTATTTTTACACCATGGATTTCTGTTCAACTTTATACAAAAAATGTATGGGCTGACAGGTTCAACAAAAGCAAATATCATTGATTAACAACCTTTACATAGTATCAACAAAAGTTTATAGTGGAGGGTAACCGACTGTTGCACTTATAGACAAGACATTGCTTTGTGATTTTTAATACGCGTATTCTACGTCTCAAGCTTCTTCCATTCGTCAGTTTTTGACATATTCCCTTATTTACCCTTAGCATTTGTGTTTTTTTCACCCCAAACCCCTTCAAGTGCGCTGCCGAATCCTTTATATCTCTGCATTTTTCCATCTCCCTGGAGCTGACCCGGCCAACCTCCCACTTTCCTGCAGGGTACCTTTTACTTTCCATCATCACCGCTCACCCTTGGTCTTGATGTGGGCCCAGACATAAATGTTTTCGGGCATTGCATTAAATTCTGCCGGAGAAAAACTTGTGGGTAGCAGAATATATGAATTGGCATTGAACACCCTCCAGTCAAAGACACTAATGTTATTTTTTTTTTCAAAAAAACCGTAGATTTTTTGACGTATGGGGTTTCAGAAAAGGGGGTTTTTTGCATGAGGGCCTCAAGGGAGGCGTATCAATAAAAGATACAACAAACTTTAAAAAATCCCCCAAAAGCAACTTTCTTTTTTCTGATTCGACCCTCACAACTGTTTGTCTTTTTAAAGAACTGGGGTTCCCCCAGGGTTTTGAAAACCGGGGGGTTACAATTAGTTCTAATTTTAAAATTGTGGTTTCTGAAATGGTCAAAAAAAAAAAGAAAATGGTCAAAAAAGTCATGTATTTTGATGATTTATTTTCTATTTATGCCAAGTTTATAAACATATCGGGTGAAAAAAAAAAAAACAATTCAAAAATAAAATTTTTACAAAATGTAAATGTGTTTTTAAAATATATTTTTATTAACCCTTTTAACTTTAATATTAAAAAAATATTTTTTTATCGTTTTTTAAAATTATAAATTTTATACTTTTTCCTTATCTAAAAAATTCACGAAAACTAAAAAGTCATGGGCCCCCTTGTGGAATTCTGTTGGGGTTTTTTAACCTTTTTTATTGTTTTCAAAGGGACAGTTTTCTGAAGAGCTTGATTGTGATCTTCTTTCCAAGCCTATCCACAAAAAAGGGGAAATTTTAAAAAATAATGTACAAAGTGTTTTAGCTAGTGTTGTATACTCAAGATCGGTTTTTGGGGTCTTGGTCTTGTCTCGGCCCCGTCCACATTGTACTCTTTTTGTTTTGGTCTCAGATAAGAGGGATTTTAAAAGGTAAGCTAAGAGGGTCAAGACCGCATTAAGTTGCCAGTGCATTTTCTGATTCACTGTAGGCCTATATGTTACACATCTCTAATGTGATTGGATGTAAAATGTCCTGCTTGAAATGCAATCAATAACTTATTTCTAATTGATTTATTTTGTTACTGTTGTGCCCGGTCAGAAATCAATAAATGTGGATCTTTTAGATGAATTAAGGAGTGCTGGTCTGGTCTTGGTCTTTACTCGGTCTCGCCCTGCCTTGGTCTTGTATCGGTCTGGTCTCAATCCCTTAAAGTCTTGGTCTTTTCTTGGTCTCAACACACATTGGTCTTGACTTGGTCTTGTATTGGTCTCAACCCTCAAAGTATTGTTCTTTTCTTAGTCTCAACACACATTGGTTTTGGTCTTGACTTGGTGTCGGTTCAGATGGTCTTAACTACAACACTAGTTTTAGCAGGAGTTGTTTTGGGTGTGTGCATGTTTGAAAAGTACCTGGAAACACATGCAGTCAGTGATTGACTCCAGTGGAATGCTATTATTTGCCAAGAGCTGATAGAGAAAAAAGGTATGATAAGTTACAAAGAAATGGCAGCTGATGAAAAGAACAAACTGGTTTGCATAGTAAGCGCAATAAGCCTTCGGACATTATTCACACAGAAGTAACGTGAAAGTTAACTGACCCAGCATTTGCCTTTTCTTCCACGTTTCATACACATAAATGGGGGGTTAGATGATTCTTTATCCTCATTGGCTACCATAACCTTAATCACACCCTCATGTCTCTCAGTGATGATCCTGGGACCTAAAAATGATCAGACAAACATGGAGTATTAAGTGAAATGTGGATGCTTTTTATCATACATACGGTATGCTAAACATTAGGTACTGCAAATAACTGTCCGGTTGAAGTGAGGACTCAAGGATGCAGAGGAATATGGGCTTTATTAAAGTAAAACAAAACGCAAACAGAAACTATGACCTCATGAACAAGAACAAGACCAACACACTAGAGAAAACAAACAAAGCAGTCAACAAGACAGGGGAACAAAACAGACAAGAAGCAGGGAGGATGGGGAGCCAAGTCAACACAGGAAAAAAAAAAAGGTGGAATTGTAGAACCTATGAACACAATGAACACAATGAGTCCAAACATACCTTTACACTGCTTTATGTCTTTGAGGTGTGGTGAGGAACATACTGCCAAGCGAAAAAACATATTAATGATCATCATAAAAAATATGTTATGCCCTTCAGCATAAATAAATAGTTTAAATAACAAGGCTGCATTTATGTGTTCAAAAATGCAAATAATATTGTGAAATGTTATTATGATCTAAAATAAAATTTGGATAATTTTTTTTTATATATATATATTATTTTATTGTAATTGTAATTTATTCCAGTGATTCACGATATTACTGTTTTTACTGTGTGTTTGTAAAAACACATATTACTGTGTTCAACATGCAGCCTTGGTGAACATGTGAAAAAACTAATTATTATTCCAAACTTTGGTCCGGTAGTTGTGTATGTGTATATCGAGTGAGTAAAAGCAACTGCTACCTTTTTTTAATGTAGGGATATTAACTTCTCGTGACTGAGGGGACGACACAACTGTGATCTCCATGCTTCTGCCAAAGTCAACATCTTCATACTCCACCAGAATCAGCTGCGTGACACAAAATTAAACGCTGAGATTAAAATCAAGTCATTTTATGCAAAGATTGTCTTCACCGCTGCTTAAATCAGGATTTTCCGGAAATTCTGCATTTGTTCACTGTTTACTTTTACAATGTACAATACACCTGACAATTTGAACTTGCCAAGCCTGCTAGAAATATTTAATTAAATACAAAATAAAGTATTCATTTTAAAGTTTCAAATGAAGATGAAATGAACACAGAGGACTCACATTGAGAAGTGTGTGAGTTGCAGCAGAAGTCATTGTGAAGTCTAATCTCTTGCAGCGCTCTTGCTGCCTTTCTGCTGATATGTAGCATATCGTAACTACATGAAGAGAAGACAAAGAGTCAAGCTTTATCAATGCACTACACGGCAAACAATACAATAGTCTTTCAACAAAAGCATACAGTGTGAGAAAAATGTAAATCCATTAGCAATGATAAAAGAATAACCTAAGAGATATTTTGAGGTTCACTTGGCCTACCTTGATATGGGTCTTCATGCAAAGAGTGATCCTTCTGTTAAAATGAGCGAGGCGTTAAAGGTTTTAATTAAAGATGAAATAGAGTGCGGACACATTCTTTTTTTCGAAATAAAAATGAAAATGTTGCTATGAATGAACAAAAGCTTACCCTTCGACCTTCTGTTGTGGTGTTTGGTGTGGAAAAGCATCCTGAACCCAATTCTCCTGAAATTAGAAAAGTTTGTGATTATGTAAACCATATGTTTGTGTAGCCTACTACATTAGATCAACAACTGTTATAGCTGCTACTATAAGGACTTACCACTGTTTTCCTCTTCATATTTTGATCCCTCAATATCGCTGTCCTCTTCATCCTCAGGATCGGGAGAAATACTCAAAGTGATGTTGCTCCACAAGCATGGTGTACAATCATTCTCATGACAGCACAATTTTGGAGTCACGTCAAGAGAACACACAAACGCACGACCACAGTCCACATCATGAACTCCGAGAGGTCCTGTATGTCTCACATTGCAGTTTGAAAGAGCCTAAAAACAAAAACTTGGTTAGAATCTGATCAATATCTTGCTTGCCTGTTTCTTCTAATAATCTTTGTATTACCATTTGAATTAATGCTGTTTGACATGTATTATTGGCTCAAAATTTAAAAATGTATAAACAGTATAACATTTAATAATAGAAGATGCACATATTCATAAATAGATGTGGCTTAAAACAAAATTATTATCTGTATTTCAAAAAGAATTCTGGAATTATCAATCTCTAAAACATGGCAAAAGAAAAAAATCAAGTTCTGTAAATTTAATTGGGAATATAATTTACTAGAATAAACTGACATCTAATTCTATATAAACATTTTTCTTATTGTCAACCCCCCACCCCACACGCCCCCATTGGTTCTATGTGCTGTTTTAAAAATACATAATGCAATGTAATATAATATAATATATCTGAATATTCTGTAAATTCTTTATGTTCAATATGCCTGACAATTTTAACTTTTCAGGCCTGCTAGAAATATTTATTTAAATATAAAATAAATATTTATTATAAAGTTTTAAATATTAGGAACAAGTTGCTCATAATTATTTATTTGCTTAAAACAGTACATATTAAAAATTAAAATTCTATTATCTTTTGTGAACTAGCCACCATGATGTAGATATTTTATATTTATAAAATTGTATATTTAAATGCATACAAGCAATTAATAAAAGCAAACTTGTACAGTAAATGAATAATCAACCTGAGGACAGATGACGCTGATTTCTGGATTGTGTTCGACTCGTTCCAGTGAACACACACAGGCGCTGGCCAATAGGAGCAGTTGAACTCTCCACCACGTCAACTCCATTGCGCAACAGTTTCACTCTCGTGTCCAACAGACGATTAAACGAAACTGGTTAAGAACAAAATCCCATAGATTATATCCTTCGCTATGTAGTCTCTATGAGGCTTTAAGGGACCCCAGAGGACCATAGTTCTGACCGGTTCGGTTACACAGTCCGAATCATCCGTCCAGTTCTCGAGTCTCCTCGTGCAGGAAGCGCGAGAGCGCGCAGATACGCAGCATACTGTCCCGGTTATCTGAAAGACGACAGAAAACGATCAGATGTATTATTCCGTCATATAAAGTCTTCAGCTCCCGTTATCTGATTTGAGCTTCTGGGGGCAGTTGCAGTTTATGCAGCCAACAACAGGTCCTAAAAGAGCAGTAAAGGTGTGTTCGCTAAGAAGTCATCTGGTTTCCAGTATGCCCAGGTGTGTCTCGTTGAATGACAGATGACCAGATAACGTGGGTGTTTATGAATCATGTTTGCTGCTTGGAATGTCTGGATTGCCAATACATTTTATTGTAACTCCATTAAGTTGCCCATAAACGTATTTGGACACTTGTCATATTTAGAACATCGAAATATAGTGACATTTAGCCTATGTTAAAGATAGCATACGCACACCTTTCAAGCTAAACATTTTATGAAAAGGAGTATGTTAGGTTTCAAATCATTTAAATAAAATTGGACATATCTACAATTCAACTTTAAGACAACTTAGTGGAACAATTTAGTTAATAGCCTATATCTAAATCACCAAAAACACCAGCTCATTAAACGTCATAGCAAAAATGACAAAAAAGAATTGAGCAGAACATTTTAGTTCTGAAAAAAAAAACCCTACAACATTTGTTTGTAGATTACATTTTTACAACCTTTTATGAAAAGGCATGTTTTGTCAAAATGTACATTTGTTACCTTTTAATGTGTATTTAAAGTGCAAGGAAAGCTTGCTATCAAACATTAAATCTATTTTCTTTTTGTGAGTATAAAAATAATCTAGTTTTAAACTAGATTTTAAAATGATTTCCATTTTTTTATCATCCTTATTATTCTTTGACCCTCATGTATTTTTAAGTGAGACAATTTTGCAGTTTTATCAATTATTTTTGATTGTTTACATACTATTAATGCACTTGTATATAATTATATCACATTACTGAATTTTAAAATACATAATATTTTTTGGTTATGGTATGTTGATACTAGGATGATATTGATTGCTTATGGTAATAAAAATGACAATAAAAGATCAAATATTACATCAGGGAAAAAATGCTCACAAAAAAAAAACAATACTAAATGTTACTTACTGCCCAGAAGTCTTAATTGTAATTCATGTTTTTGAAGCACTTCAACGCCTCACATAACTTCGCTTCCATTGACACACATTCATAAATGAGAACGTGTGAGGGAACTTGAGTGTACATGAGAGCCTCACCCCTCCCATCTAAAAATCAAAACACACACACACACACACACACACACACACACACACACACACACACACACACACACACACACACACCACACACACACACACACACACACACACACACACACACACACCAAATGTAAATTGGCTTTGTGAAAGAAAACGTCAGTATAATAAGATGTTTGTGTGCTCGTAATTAACAGGGCCGCTGTAGATGTGAAATATGATCTTGTTTATTTGCAGCTTTGTTAATCTATAACCAGAAAACTGCCAGGTACAAAGTTTAATCTGGCGCATTCTCTGTAACCAAGTGAATTTGTTTAGCGGCTCTGTTTCACGTATCTTGGCAACTGGTTAATAATAACGCTCCTGGATTTAAGAGTAACTGACAACAAACACCCAAAACAGGGAGCAACATATCGTGAGTTCATCCAGATGCTTAATTCTGGGATAATAAGGCTCATGTTTATAAAGCAAGGATTGTTATCACCAGCAACACCCCAAAAACACCCATCCCTGAAGCTGAATTCCTTTAGGGGAGACTGGGGCTAGTTGTGTCACATATTAACCTCATACAGGAGCAACTGTCAGATTGGGGCAAGTTGTCACACATGTTTCATGTGTTGACCTGAAAGTAAAAATCTACATAAAAGTAGCGTTTTGTACATCTAAAGCTGTTTTATTGAAATCAAATTACATGATTTAATGTGACTGAATCAACCTGACTGCATTTACTGTTGAACATTTGCTGGGCATTAAATTATTTTATACTGTTAAATTACTGTTATACTGTTTATACTGTTAAATTATACTGTACTGTTGTAGAAATGTCTTCTTTAAGCTTCTTTTTTGAAAAAAAAAAAAAAAAAAAAGCCAAATAAACAAGTTAGTTAGCTGTACCTTGAAAAAGGTGGCATTTCTCAGACCTGGCCCGTCACATTCTTAAAATGTCTTTGTCAAAGAGCCGAGGTAATTTGATGCTTATGGCGCAACAATTGTGCCTCAGAGATTATAATACAGTTTATGTGTTTTTGTGTGAAATCATTTGCCCTTTTCATCACCTCTCGTGTAAGAAGTAAAGAAGTAAGTATTGAGTGAGGGTATAGAGGGTATTAAATTATTTTATTTTATTTTTTGCGAATAAATCACCATGATTCCATAACACTGCATCTTAACATTTAGAGCATAACAATGTTAATAGATAGATTACTTTGTGGCTAAATATTATGAAACTTTTGTGCAGTCAGGAGGCATTTCACCTTTACTACAGTATATTAACAGTAAAGTCACAAAGCGCCACCTGCAGGCACTTCTCGCCTGTAGAGAATGTAAACACTATCTAGCAATATAACTTCATATATCATGTCTTAACATATAAACATGGTTAACACAACACATGATCACACAATTCCTACTATGGGATAGATATAATAATGTGGCAGTGCTCTGTGCTCTCAAACTATGTCCTTTTGTCTCAACTACCTCTCAGATGACACTCTATTCAAAAGAGAAGTTGGAAAAAAGAAGAGGAAGTTCTCTTGGGGAACTCTTAATGTTGAACACAATAAAAATAACCTCTGTATTCACAATAACTGCAGAACCTTATTGTGTAACAATTCAAAATACTTCACAGTATAAACAGTTCAAAGAAACTTATCAAATGCTGATAGAAGAAAAAAGATCAACAGTATCTATAGGCTACTCATAAACGTTTTAAAACCAGCACAATGATTTATATCCTTACATGTTATTCTATATACCTTCTCAATTAGGCTAAAACTGTGACAAGTACCCAGGAAGCCAGAGAATCAGGCCGGTTTTGTCCATTGTTATTCACATTAATGGGACTTTTAAGTGCACACAAATTTCGAACCCACGTCCAAGTTTTTCCCTTATGAAGGGTTCAAGAGACTCTGATTACAAATAGAGGGGGAGGTTTCTTCCTCCCGTCATAATAGAGGATCACAGTCCCGCCCACAGCCCAAGAGAGCTTAGTGCCGGAAGTAAATTTCCCATTCATTTCTCCCATGGACGTTTTGAAAAATCTGTATCTAAAGAGTTTTAGAGCATGTCTGAGGATAACCAGCTACGGCTGAACTCATAAGCATACAACATATAATTTTGAGTGAAAAAACGAAGAGAAAATCCAAAAAAGTCAAAGGTAACGTTACAAGACTGTGTACATATTTTCATTTCCGAGCGAACCATCGAGCCTCACTGAAGTCGACTGAAGCCACAAACGCGAAAGAGCCTTTTGAGCGACTTCCAAATCTGACGATGGCCACGCAAACTTTTTCCTCCACTGAATTTTATATAGTGAATGTGCAGGGAAACTCCTTTTCCTCGATTTACTGAAGCTTATGTAAAACGCATTTCAGCTGCACAGCTAGCAAATTCAGGCTTGCTCATAGGCTGTGCTGCGGCTCTGACGTGCGACCAATGAGCTAGCCCTACGTCATTACACGATCTTCAGTCTTCACGGACCTTCGCGGGGTTTAACCATAGACAGTAAAAGAAATGGACACAGCGACCCCATAGACTTCAACGGAGAAAAGTGAAGTCAATTAGAAGCACTCACTTCCTGTAATGACGCAATCGTTAGCCTATTTGTACAAAAACTGCTTCTACGGGGCCACAACGTAAGATACAAGGTAATGGAGCTTTTTATACATTGTCATGTTTCTTTAGAAATAAACAATGGACAAATGGAGTCTTTAAACGCCTCAGATGTAAAGTTATTCGCTGTCAAAGTGACGCCAAAATGAATGGGAGTCAATGGAATGTTAACAGCAGTTGAAGGCTTGTTAGCCAATGGCGGCCCCCGGGGAGACTTCAGTTTACGGCTGGTGGATTACCCAAGGGGGTAATCCATCAACCGGAAACTGAAGCCTCTCCGGGCGCCGCCATTGTAGCAGACCATCACCTGCTGTTAGCATTCCAGTGACTCCCATTCATTTTGCGAATAACTTTACATCGGAGACGTCCAACGACTCCATTTGTCCATTATTTCTAAACATACACAACAATGTATAAAAGGCTCCATTACTGTGTATCTTACGTTATGGCCGATTTAGAAGCCGTTTTTGTAAATATAGGCTAACGACTGCGTCATAACCCCGCGACTCTCTGTCGCACACAAGATAAATTACCGTATAGACAGGATGAGAAGCTTGCGGGCAATCGGGGGGACGTGGAGGCATAAAGTCAAGGGAGAAGCCCATAGATAGTCATAAAGTTGCCCCTGCTGCGAGCTCATGGACAGCTAATACTCACGCTCTCCGTCTCTGCAAGATTCGAAAGGGAATGATTCAGATTTCGGCTGGCGCAGCTACTAGGTTTCTCACGTCACATCTCCGTCGTCAAGCTCAGTTTGAGCATGCGCAGTACGCTCAGTCATCAGGAAATGAGTGCTTCTAATAAAGCCTAGTTCACACTACATGATTTTAAAACCTCGGGCTGAACTGTGCAGTTCATACTACATGACTTGCTCTCTGTGAAATCAGGAGTGTTCAAGTTGTTGAGCTGTTACCCACTGATTCTATCTTGTCTTCAAACCATGTTTTGTCACGAAAAATCACGCGATAAAACGAACCGGAAATGACGAAAAAGAACACAACACGCGAATATGGACATCAGACAGAAACGTGTTTTTTTTTTTTTTACTTTAAAAATAAATAAATATATTTTTATATATTTTTTATTGTAGATCACATGTTACAATTTGCCGAAAAAAGAAATTGAACACCATATCCAATGGGAGAGATTCGCGTCTTTATAACCAACCTCTAGGTTATAAAACCTTATAAATGTAGACGGCGAGGCCCAGCCCGCCGCCGTAAAGATATCTTGCAAGGTAATCCCACTAGACCACGCCCATGATGAGGCCACACCCTCTGACACCCAAAGGACACTGCAGGCCCTTAGAAGTGTAAGCCAGCGCTATGGCGTCGACTATCCGTCTGGATAGGCTCCGTTTTGATGCGGCTAGTCCCTTAGAACGTCCGCCGAACAAAACAAAGAGCTGCTCAGTCTGTCTAAAAACAGACGAGCGGGACCCATAAGCTCTTAGTGCCCTGACGGGGCAAAGGAGACTCGCGTCCTCCCCCTCATTGTGAACCGGAAGGGCGGACAGGGAAATAACCTGGGCCCTGAATGGTGTGCTGAGGGATTATGGCACGTACCCGTGCCTTGGTTTGAGTATGACCATCGAGGGGGCGAGGGGGCGCGCTGATCACAGCGAGCAGCATGGCCGCGCTCAGCTTCTCTATGACAGGTTGTGGAGAGAGGCGAGCGGGGCGAACCCCGTGGGGTTCGGCATGTCTGTGAGAGAATGTGGGCACGGGACAGCGGGCACACTCACTGCACTGACAACACTGTCGGCTCACGCCGACTGAATGTGTGTTGGTTTCGTTTTTACAGAAAACGTGGGACATGCATCGTGTAGTGTTTGTGGGCACTGGGTTGTGGGCACATTCACTACATTTAATGCACAATTGACATGAGTCGATCTCATTTGTGCGAGCCCTGCACTGTGGGGGGCTGTGTTTGTGTGTAAAAATGAACACTGTCTGGGCTGTAGGCATTTTTATTACACTCATAACACCATCGGCTGTGGCCGGAATACCAGAAAATACACTGCTTATATGATTTTTCTGGGTCAAATGCCGTGGAAATGGCATTTGTGTGCAGGCAAGCGGGCCATGGTACTGGCTTGTTTACTGCAAAATACACTGGAACAGTCGCATTTTTCTGGAACTGAACGAACGAAAAATTTCGGTGGAAGTGCGGCCTCCCAATCCTCCCATTGGATATGGTGTCACGCAGGGCCTCTCTCTGCTGTTGCAGCAGAGCAGCCAATAGGCGCGCGGGCCGTCTTGTCTATGTCTGCATGCTGCCGCAAAGCGTTTTACATTGATTCAAAATTAAGGATAATTTTTGGCTTCAATATCTCGTGGAAAAGAGGTTTTCCCCATAGCGTAAGATATTATGCAGTACGAGAGATACTCTCGTAAGAGAACTAGATAAATGTATGTTTGAGCCAAAGTGTCCATTAATAAAGCACACTGTAAAAAATAAAATCGTAAAAAAAACAGTCAATGACTGTCACAAAAACCGTAAAAATAAAGTAAAATATCCTAATTTAAATTGAGTGCAAAAAACTTTTCCAAACTTTGTCCTTAAATGTTTTACAGAAAAACACTGTTATTTTACAGTTATTTCCTGAATTATTATGATCAAACACCTTCACTGTGAAGAAAAGGTCAAATGACTGTCAGCAACGGCTGCCATACAAAAACCATAACATGAATGTAAAATATCCTAATTTAAATAATAAATACTATTGCAGAAATCTTCATTAAGCTTTTTAACAGAAACACAGTTCTTTCACATATATATATTTACTGAATTTTTACTAAAAAACATATTCACTGTAAAAAGTAAATATCTTGCTATTAACTACATGCGTGATTTACTGTGATTATACGTCATCAGCAACTACACACAGCATTTCATAAGTGTTTCTCTGCTCATCCTGAACTCAAGCACAAACTCTACTCTTCAACACAATGGTGACAGACACAAAACACACCATACAGAAACACTTTACATCCCAACAGAACACAGTAAACACTAAACACTAACAGATCTCTCAAGATCTCAGCATCGTCACTTATTACAATCCAGACTTCTTTCATATTAACAATCTTATTGAGAAATAAAAGAGGTTTAGAAGTTGATATTTTATTGAAAATAATAAAGTTTGATGTCACCATGATAGAGATCAGTGTTGGCTTTAGTTGTGGTCTTGACCCTTCAGATATTATTGTTAGGTTTTCTCTGGCTGCTTTAACTGTTTATCTCTAAAACATATTTGTTATTTAAGAAAGCCATAAGAAACTCAGATCGGATTATGTTGGTCTCTTATTAGTGATAATATTCATCAAGCAGTTGTCTGCTTTATTGATACCATCTGATTGGTATGGCTTTTTAATGACTGATTAAGTTGTAAAATATGAACTGTTAATTTAGAATGCCAGTATTGCTATAGAAGATCCTGCAATGCTGTGATATTCAATTTTTATGAAGTCATTATGCAGAAAATGTTTCGACAGGATCAAACAGACTTACTCAGACATCATGAATTAGCGTATGAATCTCAACAATGGTGACAATAAAAAATTCTAACCTACTATAAAGTCACAAAAAGGCTTTATTGATTGTCACCATTGTTGAGATTCATATGTTGATTATTGATGTCTCTATACTCCTAACAAAATAAACACACTCAACACATTTTATGTAGAATATATATATATATTTTTTTATTCGAGATTGCTATAATACTAATGCCACAATATTTCAACAAATCATGTGAAAAAAAAGTTTGTATAACCTTTGTATAACATTAACGTCCATCTATATATATAATTTATTCACAGCTAACAGAAATTTGACTGTCATATCAGTAAATCAGATCATCATATGATGACTATAAAATTATCAATAAATGACCAAGATCATCTTATATTTTCTCTTGCAATTACTGCCATAATAAATGTGCATCAAAACACAGTTTTGATGCAGCCAGAGAAGCAGCCAGAGAAAAACTAATGTTAAAACTTAAGAGTCATGAGCCCAACTAAAGCAAACACTGATCTCAATCATGGTGA
>CM070839.1:6081185-6162461 GCA_036326025.1 Chrosomus eos | reverse complement strand
TTTTGGGGTGTTGCTGGTGATAACAATCCTTGCTTTATAAACATGAGCCTTATTATCCCAGAATTAAGCATCTGGATGAACTCACGATATGTTGCTCCCTGTTTTGGGTGTTTGTTGTCAGTTACTCTTAAATCCAGGAGCGTTATTATTAACCAGTTGCCAAGATACGTGAAACAGAGCCGCTAAACAAATTCACTTGGTTACAGAGAATGCGCCAGATTAAACTTTGTACCTGGCAGTTTTCTGGTTATAGATTAACAAAGCTGCAAATAAACAAGATCATATTTCACATCTACAGCGGCCCTGTTAATTACGAGCACACAAACATCTTATTATACTGACGTTTTCTTTCACAAAGCCAATTTACATTTGTGTGTTGTGTGTGTGTGTGTGTGTGTGTGTGTGTGTGTGTGTGTGTGTGTGTGTGTGTGTGTGTGTGTGTGTGTGTGTGTGTGTGTGTGTGTGTGTGTGTGTGTGTGTGTGTGTGTGTTTTTGATTTTAGATGGGAGGGGTGAGGCTCTCATGTACACTCAAGTTCCCTCACACGTTCTCATTTATGAATGTGTGTCAATGGAAGCGAAGTTATGTGAGGCGTTGAAGTGCTTCAAAAACATGAATTACAATTAAGACTTCTGGGCAGTAAGTAACATTTAGTATTGTTTTTTTTTGTGAGCATTTTTTCCCTGATGTAATATTTGATCTTTTATTGTCATTTTTATTACCATAAGCAATCAATATCATCCTAGTATCAACATACCATAACCAAAAAATATTATGTATTTTAAAATTCAGTAATGTGATATAATTATATACAAGTGCATTAATAGTATGTAAACAATCAAAAATAATTGATAAAACTGCAAAATTGTCTCACTTAAAAATACATGAGGGTCAAAGAATAATAAGGATGATAAAAAAAATGGAAATCATTTTAAAATCTAGTTTAAAACTAGATTATTTTTATACTCACAAAAAGAAAATAGATTTAATGTTTGATAGCAAGCTTTCCTTGCACTTTAAATACACATTAAAAGGTAACAAATGTACATTTTGACAAAACATGCCTTTTCATAAAAGGTTGTAAAAATGTAATCTACAAACAAATGTTGTAGGGTTTTTTTTCAGAACTAAAATGTTCTGCTCAATTCTTTTTTGTCATTTTTGCTTGACGTTTAATGAGCTGGTGTTTTTGGTGATTTAGATATAGGCTATTAACTAAATTGTTCCACTAAGTTGTCTTAAAGTTGAATTGTAGATATGTCCAATTTTATTTAAATGATTTGAAACCTAACATACTCCTTTTCATAAAATGTTTAGCTTGAAAGGTGTGCGTATGCTATCTTTAACATAGGCTAAATGTCACTATATTTCGATGTTCTAAATATGACAAGTGTCCAAATACGTTTATGGGCAACTTAATGGAGTTACAATAAAATGTATTGGCAATCCAGACATTCCAAGCAGCAAACATGATTCATAAACACCCACGTTATCTGGTCATCTGTCATTCAACGAGACACACCTGGGCATACTGGAAACCAGATGACTTCTTAGCGAACACACCTTTACTGCTCTTTTAGGACCTGTTGTTGGCTGCATAAACTGCAACTGCCCCCAGAAGCTCAAATCAGATAACGGGAGCTGAAGACTTTATATGACGGAATAATACATCTGATCGTTTTCTGTCGTCTTTCAGATAACCGGGACAGTATGCTGCGTATCTGCGCGCTCTCGCGCTTCCTGCACGAGGAGACTCGAGAACTGGACGGATGATTCGGACTGTGTAACCGAACCGGTCAGAACTATGGTCCTCTGGGGTCCCTTAAAGCCTCATAGAGACTACATAGCGAAGGATATAATCTATGGGATTTTGTTCTTAACCAGTTTCGTTTAATCGTCTGTTGGACACGAGAGTGAAACTGTTGCGCAATGGAGTTGACGTGGTGGAGAGTTCAACTGCTCCTATTGGCCAGCGCCTGTGTGTGTTCACTGGAACGAGTCGAACACAATCCAGAAATCAGCGTCATCTGTCCTCAGGTTGATTATTCATTTACTGTACAAGTTTGCTTTTATTAATTGCTTGTATGCATTTAAATATACAATTTTATAAATATAAAATATCTACATCATGGTGGCTAGTTCACAAAAGATAATAGAATTTTAAATTTTTAATATGTACTGTTTTAAGCAAATAAATAATTATGAGCAACTTGTTCCTAATATTTAAAACTTTATAATAAATATTTATTTTATATTTAAATAAATATTTCTAGCAGGCCTGAAAAGTTAAAATTGTCAGGCATATTGAACATAAAGAATTTACAGAATATTCAGATATATTATATTATATTACATTGCATTATGTATTTTTAAAACAGCACATAGAACCAATGGGGGCGTGTGGGGTGGGGGGTTGACAATAAGAAAAATGTTTATATAGAATTAGATGTCAGTTTATTCTAGTAAATTATATTCCTCAATTAAATTTACAGAACTTGATTTTTTTCTTTTGCCATGTTTTAGAGATTGATAATTCCAGAATTCTTTTTGAAATACAGATAATAATTTTGTTTTAAGCCACATCTATTTATGAATATGTGCATCTTCTATTATTAAATGTTATACTGTTTATACATTTTTAAATTTTGAGCCAATAATACATGTCAAACAGCATTAATTCAAATGGTAATACAAAGATTATTAGAAGAAACAGGCAAGCAAGATATTGATCAGATTCTAACCCAAGTTTTTGTTTTTAGGCTCTTTCAAACTGCAATGTGAGACATACAGGACCTCTCGGAGTTCATGATGTGGACTGTGGTCGTGCGTTTGTGTGTTCTCTTGACGTGACTCCAAAATTGTGCTGTCATGAGAATGATTGTACACCATGCTTGTGGAGCAACATCACTTTGAGTATTTCTCCCGATCCTGAGGATGAAGAGGACAGCGATATTGAGGGATCAAAATATGAAGAGGAAAACAGTGGTAAGTCCTTATAGTAGCAGCATATAACAGTTGTTGATCTAATGTAGTAGGCTACACAAACATATGGTTTACATAATCACAAACTTTTCTAATTTCAGGAGAATTGGGTTCAGGATGCTTTTCCACACCAAACACCACAACAGAAGGTCGAAGGGTAAGCTTTTGTTCATTCATAGCAACATTTTCATTTTTATTTCGAAAAAAAGAATGTGTCCGCACTCTATTTCATCTTTAATTAAAACCTTTAACGCCTCGCTCATTTTAACAGAAGGATCACTCTTTGCATGAAGACCCATATCAAGGTAGGCCAAGTGAACCTCAAAATATCTCTTAGTTCATTCTTTTATCATTGCTAATGGATTTACATTTTTCTCACACTGTATGCTTTTGTTGAAAGACTATTGTATTGTTTGCCGTGTAGTGCATTGATAAAGCTTGACTCTTTGTCTTCTCTTCATGTAGTTACGATATGCTACATATCAGCAGAAAGGCAGCAAGAGCGCTGCAAGAGATTAGACTTCACAATGACTTCTGCTGCAACTCACACACTTCTCAATGTGAGTCCTCTGTGTTCATTTCATCTTCATTTGAAACTTTAAAATGAATACTTTATTTTGTATTTAATTAAATATTTCTAGCAGGCTTGGCAAGTTCAAATTGTCAGGTGTATTGTACATTGTAAAAGTAAACAGTGAACAAATGCAGAATTTCCGGAAAATCCTGATTTAAGCAGCGGTGAAGACAATCTTTGCATAAAATGACTTGATTTTAATCTCAGCGTTTAATTTTGTGTCACGCAGCTGATTCTGGTGGAGTATGAAGATGTTGACTTTGGCAGAAGCATGGAGATCACAGTTGTGTCGTCCCCTCAGTCACGAGAAGTTAATATCCCTACATTAAAAAAAGGTAGCAGTTGCTTTTACTCACTCGATATACACATACACAACTACCGGACCAAAGTTTGGAATAATAATTAGTTTTTTCACATGTTCACCAAGGCTGCATGTTGAACACAGTAATATGTGTTTTTACAAACACACAGTAAAAACAGTAATATCGTGAATCACTGGAATAAATTACAATTACAATAAAATAATATATATATTAAAAAAAAATTATCCAAATTTTATTTTAGATCATAATAACATTTCACAATATTATTTGCATTTTTGAACACATAAATGCAGCCTTGTTATTTAAACTATTTATTTATGCTGAAGGGCATAACATATTTTTTATGATGATCATTAATATGTTTTTTCGCTTGGCAGTATGTTCCTCACCACACCTCAAAGACATAAAGCAGTGTAAAGGTATGTTTGGACTCATTGTGTTCATTGTGTTCATAGGTTCTACAATTCCACCTTTTTTTTTTTCCTGTGTTGACTTGGCTCCCCATCCTCCCTGCTTCTTGTCTGTTTTGTTCCCCTGTCTTGTTGACTGCTTTGTTTGTTTTCTCTAGTGTGTTGGTCTTGTTCTTGTTCATGAGGTCATAGTTTCTGTTTGCGTTTTGTTTTACTTTAATAAAGCCCATATTCCTCTGCATCCTTGAGTCCTCACTTCAACCGGACAGTTATTTGCAGTACCTAATGTTTAGCATACCGTATGTATGATAAAAAGCATCCACATTTCACTTAATACTCCATGTTTGTCTGATCATTTTTAGGTCCCAGGATCATCACTGAGAGACATGAGGGTGTGATTAAGGTTATGGTAGCCAATGAGGATAAAGAATCATCTAACCCCCCATTTATGTGTATGAAACGTGGAAGAAAAGGCAAATGCTGGGTCAGTTAACTTTCACGTTACTTCTGTGTGAATAATGTCCGAAGGCTTATTGCGCTTACTATGCAAACCAGTTTGTTCTTTTCATCAGCTGCCATTTCTTTGTAACTTATCATACCTTTTTTCTCTATCAGCTCTTGGCAAATAATAGCATTCCACTGGAGTCAATCACTGACTGCATGTGTTTCCAGGTACTTTTCAAACATGCACACACCCAAAACAACTCCTGCTAAAACTAGTGTTGTAGTTAAGACCATCTGAACCGACACCAAGTCAAGACCAAAACCAATGTGTGTTGAGACTAAGAAAAGAACAATACTTTGAGGGGTTGAGACCAATACAAGACCAAGTCAAGACCAATGTGTGTTGAGACCAAGAAAAGACCAAGACTTTAAGGGATTGAGACCAGACCGATACAAGACCAAGGCAGGGCGAGACCGAGTAAAGACCAAGACCAGACCAGCACTCCTTAAATTCATCTAAAAGATCCACATTTATTGATTTCTGACCGGGCACAACAGTAACAAAATAAATCAAATTAGAAATAAGTTATTGATTGCATTTCAAGCAGGACATTTTACATCCAATCACATTAGAGATGTTAACATATAGGCCTACAGTGAATCAGAAAATGCACTGGCAACTTAATGCGTCTTGACCCTCTTAGTCTTACCCTTTTAAAATCCCTCTTAGTCTGAGACCAAAACAAGAAAGAGTACGAATGTGGACGAGGCCGAGACAAGACCAAGACCCTCAGAAAGACCGATCTTGAGTACTACAACACTAGCTAAAACACATTTGTACATTATTTTAACATGCCCTTTGTCTGTGGATAGGCTTGGAAAGAAGATCACAATCAAGCTCGTTCAGAATACTGTCCCTTTGAAAACAATAAAACAGGTAAAACCACAACAGAATTCCACAAGGGCCCCATGACTTTTCTAGTTGTTCGTGATTTTCTAGATAAGGAAAAGTATATATTTATATATTTAAAATATACTGATAAAAATATCATATTTTTATATATTAAAGTTAAGGCTTAATAAAAATATATTTTCAAAACACATTTACATTTTGTAAAATTATATATTTTTGAATGTTTTTTTTCTTTCTACCTGAATGTTTTATAGCTTGGCATAACTAGAAAATAAATCATCAAAATACATGACTTTTTTGACCATTTCTTTTTTTTTGACCATTTCTAGAAACCACAATTTTAAAATTAGAACTCATATTGTACACCCAGGGTAATCTTCTTTAAAAAGACAAACAGTTGTTGAGGGTCTGAATCAGAATAAGAAGTTGCTTTGGTGTATTTTAATGTTTGTTGTATCTTATATTGATACGTCCTCTTGAGGCCCTCATGCAAGAAAACCCCCTTTGCTGAAACCCCATACTGATCTAAGATCTACGGTTTTCTTGAAAATAAAAGCTAACATTAGTGTCTTAGATCTGGAGGATGTTCAATGCCATATTCATATATTCTGTCTACCTACAATGTTTTTCTCCGGCAGAATTTAATGCTAATGTCCTGAGAAACATGTTAGTGTCTGTGGCCCACATCAAGACCAATGATGGTGAGCCGGTGATGAGCTGGAATGTAACGGTACCCTGCAGGATAAGTGCTGAGCTGTGGCCGTGTCAGCTCCAGGCAGATGGACAATGCAGAGATATTAAAGGATTCGAGCAGCAGCACTTGAAGGATTGGGATGAAAACAGCACAATGCTATGGGTAAATATATGGGAATATGTCAAATCTGACATGAATGGAATGAAGCTTGAGACAGTAGAAATACTGTCCGTTTAATAAATCACAAAGCAAGTGTTCTTGTCTATAGAGTGCAACAGTCGGTTACCTCCACTAATAGCTTTGCTGTGAGCTACTACTGTAGGTTGTTAATCAATGATATTTGCTTCTGTTGAACCTGTCAGCCCATACTATTTTTTCGTATAAAGTTGAACAGCAGAATCCATGGTGTAAAACTACATTACCCATGATGCTGTACAGAAAATTCCACCAATTAGAGCTCTACCACCACCTATTCCCATGAAGAACCGCAAATGATGTAATCGAGTCGATCTTTTATAATAATAATAAAATAAAGTGTTACCTTTTTTTTTTGTAATAGTAATTAACAATTTTGTATCTAAATCTGAAAGAAGGCAAAATAGAAGCAATTTCTCTAGTGATCTCAGACTTTTGAAGCTGAATGATTGACTCCCAGGTACACAACAATACAATATGTTAAATAGGCCATACTGCTGTCTTGAAATTGAATATCACATCTACTCTCAGACTGAGGTCAAAGCCAATAATCATCTGGTTAAAAAGTGGTTTGCTATAATGCCATTTGCTCTCCAGGCATCCGGGAAATTTGTGAATATCCCGTCTCGGAATCACCTGCAGCTCTGTGTGAAGGTAGGATATCATCTCCCTTTTTAATTTCCTTAGTTTGACTTCATTTTAGTGCAAACAGACCATGAACATGACAAACATTGTTCATTGTTTGTGTGTTTGTCTGCAGGTTAAAGTGGATGGAAAGATTGTGCAGTTCTGTCAACATCGATGTAAGTTTATGAAAAGAAAGAACATCTCCTATATATCCTGTTTAATTAAAGCTGCCATTCATTGTCATCTGATCATGGTGATGCTTGTGTGTTCGATGTGTTAAAACCAACATTTGCTGTGCAGAATATATGACAGATGTTATCAGTTGTTTTATGGTGTATTGTTGTTTTAGTGGAACGACAGTACTGGAGCCTTCTTGTTCTTCTATCGCTGATCCTTGTTTGTCTGACTATTTTTGGAGTACTTCTCCTGGTGAACAAACTGAAACGTAAGTCGTTACAGTCAACAGCATCTCTGTTTATATAGTAAGAATTTTTCCTCTCAGCAACAAAGAAACTACAACACAATAAATAGAATGGCTATTTTTAAAATTATTATTATTATACTGTATATATTTCAATTTAATTGTGTATATAAATAATGTATTTGCGATGTTTTTTTTTTATTTACTATTTTTTTATACAAACTGTCATATATTCACCATGATATATATACATTATATATATATATATATATATATATATATATATATATATATATATATATATATATACTTTTTTTATTTTATTTTTATTAATAGATGGCCATTTTTTGTACGACTTGTCACCCTGCTTTCTAGATATTGCCATATTAAAAAAATCCATAAACAAATATATAAACTCAGTTACTTTATTATGTATCGTTGTGTCAACGATTATAAAGTAAATTCAGCATTTTTATGCTAGATAACTCCTGTTCTGCCAAAGTACAACTGATCAGAAACTTTATATTACTGAGCCCTGAAGATTTGAAGAGACAGTTGTGTTTTTTGTTGAGATTTTTGAGATGTTGACCGGACAGACTCTGTGTCTGTTTTGCATTTGTCTCTCTGCTCTCAATGGTTCTATTCATGTGTCTGTCAGCGGCACATATTTTTGTGCTGATCTGTGTAGAAGACATTTATCTCAGCATGCTCTTTGTCTGTCTCTTCTCCTCCTTCATGTCTCATTTTCTGTTCTTTCATCCATCTTGGCCTTTTCTGTGTCTTACACTAAGTTTCTTTCAATGGTTTCAAACATGTTTTTGTCTGATGCGATTATACTTTCTTGTATGTCTCTCTTACAGTGCCTCGCGAATGGGACAGATGTCAAGGTATACAAGCTGTTTATACATATCTATATCTGTAAGAAGTGCACATCCTGATTTTACAGACTTGCACGTGTTCCTGGGTCAACATATTTTGTTGATCCTGGAACAACATTCATGTCAGAAAATGTAGTCCTAAACCTAACTCTATCATAAGTTATCCCTAAAATCAGATGAAAATAAGAGTAAATAACACTGATGTAGAAGCACCAAACCCTGGTTGTAAGCCTAAACTGGACATAAACTGTAAACTTGTCCCTCATATCTGATTGGTTGATTAGAATGTTGTTATAGGATCAACAAAGATGCTGATCAGGAACATGTACTTGGCGAAATCAGGTTCTGTGCCTTTTAGGGAAAGTTCTCCAAAAACAGTTTTGTCTTAATTTACCTCTTCTCTCTCTCTAGATATGATGGGACAGGTGTTATTGCTCCATTCCTCAGCCACCGACCCACAGTTGGTGTGTAGGCTGGGCCTGTTGCTTTCTGAGCTGGGTTTCGGAGTATTTCTCGACCTGTGGAACCAAAGAGAGCTTGGTTCTCTCGGCCCGGCGGCGTGGCTCCACTCCAAGCTCGATCACATCCAGAAACACGGAGGCAAAGCCCTTCTTTTGCTTTGTCCATCAACACTACAGAGAGCCGAGTGCTACTGGAACATTGCAGTGGAAAAACAAGGCAATCCTGCCACAAACTCCTCAGATACGCTGGCTTCGGCCCTGGCCTGCATTTTAGCTGACCGCCAGAAGGGCGGCGCTGCTCAGCGGTTCGTCCTTGTGCAGTTAGACTGTCGGGAACTTCTCATTAAAGAGGAGCTGCCAGTGTTGTTCAGGGGCCTGCCGCTCTATAAACTGCCCTCACAGTCTCAGGGATTACTTATGGAGCTGTGTTTGGAGAGCCCAAATAATGTGTGCGGGAAGTTGAAAAAGATGTGGTGGATAAAAAGGGCACGGAGGAAGCTGGCCAAAGGAGTGCAGAACATTTCTAATAGGACGAGGGCGAGGACTGAAACCATGCTCACTCAAAGCGACTCACTCAGCCTTGACATGGAAGACACTGAGGAAAGAGTTTTTCTCAAAAATGAACAGCACTGACATGTCATGAACTCTCTCTCATCACAGCAGAACATTGTTTTTAAAATGTCTGTCACTATGGACTATGGACATACAAGTACCAGAAGGTACCATGGTAATAGCACAACCTAAAACATGGTATTGTCATGTCATTCTGTGCGTATGGAAATACTAAAGATTTTAGATCACCGTCACATCAAGAAGTACCTTGGTATGATATGGTAGAGATGGCCTATATTGTATTAGGCCTACAATACCTGGATATATCCTCAAAGGATTGCTTAAGAAGGAAGTCTGCATGTCCGTGTGCACATGAGGAAATTTTAAAGTACAGACGCTAGAGGGATTAAATGAAGAAATGAAATGGATAAATAGCTACTGCAAATTAAAAGAGATCACTATGCCTAGGCTATTCTATAGAATATGTAGCCTATAATGCCTACTCATATATTTTTATATTTGGAAAGATGCTACCTCTAATTGATCCTTTTCATCTCAGCTCTAACATGGTGTTTGTAAATTTATAAATTTCATAAACATGACTTATTTTATTAACTAACGTTTGTAATGTCATGCATTTGAAATGCTCAGTTGTACTCAATTATACAGTTTATTGGCGTTTAAAGTGTTCTGTCATGGGCTGACTTAATAAAAAACTAGCTAGACTTCAGTTCTCTGGTTTTACAGCCTGGACTGTTTGCTGGTTTTTAAAAAGGTCTGGGCATATGCCAACCACAGTCGACCACTAACTTAGACAAGACGAACCATCAGGCAAGGCTATAAAAAGAAGATAAGGAGGGGAACAGCATACAAATATTGTACACCACCAGAGCCGCTGCTAAAAATACACGCTGGTGTTATTTGAGAAGAGCAGTGTGTAGCGCGCGACGTCCGGCTGCACTGGTTTTGCGCGTTCATGACCGAAGAGAAGTTCTTTAGAAACCGAGATAAAGACTTGGAAAGTCAGGTACAATAGGCCTAATTGTTCCTGTTTAAATCTTAGTTGTGTATTTGAACAACAAACAGAGACTTTCTCTTTAGTAGCCTAGATAAAAATAAATCCAGAATGACCCTTAAGCAGCGTTTATCCGATCTAGGCTAGTCATGTGGTGTGTGTTATTTTTCTCCGCGCTGGTCAACCATTTGTGATTCCCATAGGAAGCAGTTGTTTAGCGAAGACGTTTTCTTAATATTCATGAGCCAACGCATCACCACTACAGGTTTTTACGGCACCTCATATATTTAATGAGCAAGCTTTTTCCTTTAGCAGTCGATGCTGGAATATCCTATGCAATATTCATCAAGCAAGTCTTCGCCATAATAGTCAAACGCATAAGTCAAACGACACACACACACACACACAGAGAGAGAGAGAGAGAGAGAGAGAGAGAGAGAGAGAGAGAGAGAGAGAGAGAGAGAGAGAGAGGAGAGAGAGAGAGAGAGAGAGAGAGAGGAGAGACTGAAACTGGGGAATCTGGTTTTACGGACATCCCAACCATCACTCTCGATTCTCATGTCGCATGTTTGTGAGTATTTCAAATACGAATTGCATGCTCAACTTGTCTAAACTTTTGCGTTCTGCTTATTGATTTCTTTTTAACGAATCAACATATTTTAGAATAATTTTTTTACTGAGTTAATTAACTACATGTAGGCTGTAGCCTACTTACCATAGAGTTACGATTAGGATTTGGTTTACTTAGGGCATAATTTACTGTTATTACTAAAGTGTAGTAACCTAACTAACATCACCGTAAGTGTTACCAAAACATACTCACTAGCTCACGCTCCAAAAAAAGTAGGCTAATATAGAAACTTTGGGTAAAATACAAGTCAAGTAGGGCCTACCAAATTGAATTTTATATTTGTGTTTTGCCAGATTCTAATAAATAAACTGAATTAATAGAGTTAAACTACTCAGTCTGAAAATAAACAATAAGTAGACTATGTACAGTGTACAATAACAGAAATGTGAAATGAAAAAGTTTAATAAATGCAATCCATTAATTATTTAAAGAAAAATGTTTAATAATTATCACAACTGAAAGTTAAGCTTAGGTTAGGGTGGCAGAGTTCTACACCTCAAACACTTTAAATAATATAATTAAGCTGCTTTGGATAAAAGATCACGCCTTAAAATTGTTAAAGGTTTTTGTAAATTAAATTAACTATTGTGTCCTCAAACAAATTCTATTTTTAAAATCATCAGATCTCACAAGGCATTTTAGTTTGAACGTCTCCGTACCAGCTTAAACTTTGAGGAAAGTGGGCGTTTGAAGGGTTGCACTGATGCGTGGAGAGTGATGTCCCCCTCACGGATGTTCCTGCTGTCTACTGTGTTCGTTTTGGCCCTTTTTCATCTCATTTTGGGTCAGAATTGCTCAGCGCACTGCAAAACATGTGGAGGGCCAGAGAAAGACCAATGTCTTCAGTGCCACACTGGATTCATCCTGCATGACAACCTTTGCACGGGTAAGATGATCAGACGAGTACGCTTGATTCACCTCATGCTCCGTTTCATTCAGAGGTTCACTTCTTTTACGTTGACAGATATTGATGAATGTGGTACTGATCTGGATCGGTGTCCCGACAACACGTACTGCTTGAACACCCATGGCTCTTATGAATGCAAAGGTCAGTGGGATTTACTCTTAGAGGTATTTTATCATTAACAAACACAGATCAACCAGATTAACACTCTCGATAACACTGATTTCCTCTTATTTATATTGTTTTATTATTTTTCCAGGATGTGATAAGGCCTGTGTTGGCTGTATGGGTGGAGGAGCTGCCCGCTGTAAGAAATGTGCTCCTGGTTTCAGGTCATCAGGCATTAGATGCATAGGTGAGTTGTAGTCCATATACAGTAACTAGTGTCGTTTTTCAGTCTTTGAAGTATAAAATATAACAAGGAGTATATAATGAATCCACTATTTCACCTGCCCTTACAGCCTTAAAGGATTATTTCGCTTTAAAATAAAAGGCTGATAATTTACTAACCCCCGTGTCATCCAAGATGTCCCTTTCTTCAGTCGAAAATAAATTAAGATTTTTGATGAAAACATTCCAGGGTTTTTCTCCATATAATGGACTTCAATGGGACCCAAACGGTTCAAGGTCCAAATGACAGTTTCAGTGCAGCTTCAACGGGCTTTAAACAATACCAGACCATGAATAAGGGTCTTATCTAGACCTAGAATCTAGTACGATCGGTCATTTAAAAAAATAAATAAAAAAGTTTAAGTTTTACAAGCACAAATGCTCACCTTGCTTTGTTCTGTGATGCACGTTCGTGACGAAACGTAATACGCAATTGCAGGGATGCAAACAGCGCGCTTTTCGGCGCCTCGCGCTTTTTTCACGTCAGTTTGGGTGACTTGTGTGAATCGTGCAGATTCGAAGAGTTTTTTTCTGGGGGGGGGGGGGGGGGGGGGGGGGGGGATTTCACCAACAGTAATTCTGGATTGCATCCACCAAAAAAGTAAATAGGAAATAAGCAAATCAAAACACTGCGCGCCAAAACAGCAGGCCTATCATATGCGCGCAAGCGTGAGCCACTAGCGTTTCTTCTTGCTGCGTAACTGTCACTACAACAAATTTCTCCCTGAGGACCAGAGTTCGGCGCCGCGTATTCCCGTCTTACTGGCATTTGACTTTTTTTATTTATAATGTTATATAATCTACTAGTCATGTAATTTATTAAACATTTCAACAATGCCTATTTCAATTGGGTAGGTAGGTTGTGTGTGTGTGTGTGTGTAATCTACATATATATCATTACGTTTTAGCTAACGTTACATCAAGTTCACATGTAAAAGACCTAACGTTAGTGCTTGCTAGCAGATCAAATTATGGATACCTGTAGCTACATTGAAAAAGTTGTTCGACTATAATCATGTTCGTTTGCACGTTATGCATTTTAATATTAAATTCCTGACTTGGCTAACGTTACTATCGCCTATCTTGTACAGTAATATTAAACCCTACGTTACCGATTTTCCAATGTTGTTGTTAATGCTAGATTAGGGGTAATGCTAGATAAATGCTGCATGCATGCCCATGGATTTACTATGGTTAATGTGTAAGGAGTAATTGACGACAGGCCGTTGAATTATTATAAAAAAAATAATGCACAGCCGAGGTGGTAATGCGGTCATTGTTTTTTTCTTTTAGAGTTAGTAACGGAGGTTTGAGCCACTGATAGCAGACTAATGATAGGGACACACTTACGACTTGCTGAAACATTTGAAGACTGACGGTTTTCATCGACTGCAGCAGGTCTTAACAGGTCACCAACTGTGAACACACTGAATGCGCTGAACACGCGTTTGGGCTTGATCAGTCATAAGTATAAAATTACATTCATAACTGGCCTTAGAGTAAGTGTGTCCCCGGCTTTTATGCAGTTATTAATGCAGTTATTAGAGAGAGAGAGAGAGGAGAGAGAGAGAGAGAGAGAGAGAGAGAGAGAGAGAGAGAGAGAGAGAGAGAGAGAGAGAGGAGAGAGAGAGAGAGAGAGAGAGAGAGAGAGAGAGAGAGAGAGAGAGAGAGAAGGAGAGCGAAAGCATGTCCGTCAATATTATTATTTATGTATTAATTTAATTCGTTCATTCTTTTTTTCTATTATTGACAGTAGATAACCTAATAAATGAAACACACAAAGCCCTTTTAAGAAGTAGGCCTATCAATAATTATTTATTTGTTATATTATCTGGAATAATTACAAAAACCCGTGCAGCAGGACTATTAATTTATTTATATATTCAGTTTAATTTTCTATTTATTATAGATAGGACTATATACTTTATTTATTTAAATTAAACTACATGTGTCCATTGATTGTGAAGTTAGACATAGAAAATTGCAGATCAAGCGCATGGGGCTGCATGTTTTTTCTTTTTATAAAAATTGTATCCTATTTTCCGTTACTACAGTTAACTACGCACAGTGGAACTGTAATGCGGTCAAAGCCCCGTAGTATAACTATTGCCCTTGACTTTGCTTACTGTTGGTTATAGCTAGCAACATTGCGTCAAACATTACTTCTCATAACTTTTTTTCTCCATATCCGTGTCCTTGATTTTTTCATAGTAACGTTTTGTTTACGCGATCCTACTAAAAAATAGTTTTGCTATTTTTAACCTTTTATAAATCCTGCTAAATTTGCCTAAAACGCCTAAAAAAGGCCTAGCCAAATTAAATTGCATGCTGTTCTTGAACCATTTGGAGTATATACATGCTTTTGGTCTCTTTTGAAAGGTGACACTCGGAGGTTTGTTCCTAAACCATCAGAATGAATTACTGTAAGTCTGACTGGTATTGAGTAATATAACTTTGAACACACTGAAAAATGACCAGAAAAAAATCCGCCTACATTTTTTTTGTAAACAGATGCCTGCAGATAACTACAGCTGGGAGCTATTAGCTGGAAAACACAATGGGGTCACAGCATGAAGCCTTACCAAAACACAGTTTCAAATTTGATTATAATATCTTAGAAAATGAGTGTTTTACACATGTTTATCTAAGTGTATGTCTAGGCACTTCCCAAAAAAAGCCACTTGGAGACTCCAAATGACCCTTTGTGACCATAGACACACAAAATGCTGCCATTCTTGAATGCTTTACTCTACAGTCATAAAAGCAAGAAGAAGAAGTGCTAGATAGTTAAATAAGAGTTTATTGTTCAGAATTAAAAAATGAAATTGAAATTCCAAATTCGTCTCGGTGTATTTGATTTTCAGTATTTCATTATGTGCCTATAGGGGTGGGCCGGGGATGGCAGGGGTTGGTGGCAATGTAAGTATCTGGGTATTTTCCGCAGGGCGAGGGCTTCGATTACCTCTCTCTTTTTTGACCATACATGTGTTTGCATCCCTGCAATTGAGACTCTCCTGTTTGAACTCGTTCATCAAAATGAACGAATCTTTTTTCGAGTCATTTCGCCATTCAAGTGGCTTTAAACGTTATACTTCTAACCGCCAAATTCCCCGAACACATCCACCTATGCAATCTTGATCATATTCTGAATAAAGAAATCTTTTATGTTCCCTGTAAATTATTTTTGACTGCATTATAATAATTAATTTACCTTCCGAGTCTTTCGTTCATTTGTCACGTGACATGAGTGACCCATCACTAGAACAGACTCATTACAGAACAGAGCAAGGCGAGCATTTGTGCTTATAAAACTTAAACTTTTTTTTTTTTTTGTAAATGAACGATTGTTTCGCTAGATAAGACCCTTATTTATCGTCTGGTATCGTTTAAAGCCCTTTGAAGCTGCACTGAAACTGTCGTTTGGACCTTGAACCGTTTGGGTCCCATTGAAGTCCATTATATGGAGAAAAATCCTGGAATGTTTTCATCAAAAACCTTAATTTCTTTTCGACTGAAGAAAGAAACACATGGACATCTTGGATGACATGGGGGTGAGTAAATTATCAGCAAACGTTTTTTAAAAGTGAACTAATCCTTTAAAGGTTAATAGTAAACTAACTTGGCTTGCTGTCCTTGGAGGGGGCTTTAACTCGAGGCTCGCCTTGAGCTCTTGAATTAAAACCCCCCTATGATACAATTGTTCATTAGTGGATAGAGATAATTTAATGGACTGAGCTGTCAGAAGAATGTGTCAATGAGATGACATGGTAACTGCTGCTTATATAGTTTTGCCCTCGTGCTAGTAAACACATCAGAGAAGAGAAAATGGCTGTCTGAAATCACATACTCTCTTGAGTAGGTACTTATTTTGAATAAGAACTTTGCGAGTGCTAAAAAGTATGTTCTATAAAGTAATCCGGACGTACTACATTCGCCATGTTGTCATTATCATGTGACCTACAGTACCAGTGTCCGTTCACAAATTTCCATCCACCAATCCTCTCCCATGGCCTCATGGAATAGTAATGTGTCCATCGTATGCACACTTCAGAATCTTACAGGAAGTAGTTGGTCATCCGGGTTTTTTTTTTTTTTTTTGCCTATTCTTTTATGAGTACTGTGAGTTCGGACATACAGTACTTCTTTTGTCACGTGCTGTTTTTCACATGTTGTTAGGGAAGTGTGTGATTTCGGACCAGCTGAGATGTTTCTGCTAGAGGGAGGGGAAGTTATTTTGATTAAAGAGAACACATGAATTTAAAAAAAATGATGGATAAACCATTTATAATAAATACTGCAATATTCCATAAATAACTGGAATTGGAATTGTCCATTTTGATACCATGGTGAATTTAGAGTTGAGAAACTTTTGTGTACTCGATTATTTCTCAGGTTTGTTCTCAAATTGCCTAAAAAATACAAATTGAACTTTCATTTCTTTAAAGCCTGCAGCGTTTTAGACTCCTTCCAGAAGTAAATATCATGCATTCTCTGACGGTTCCACAAAGCTTCTGTTCACAGAAGAACAGAGCAGAAGCTTGGTACAGCCAGAGAATGCATGATATGTAGTATTCACTTAAGGAATGAGTCTAAAACGCTGAAGGCTGTAGAGAAAAGAAAGTTTAAGTTGTTAATTTTGTATGTATTTTTATTAAAGTAATTTAAGAACAAACCTGAGAAAGAATCAGGTCCAAAAAAGTTTCACATTTCAGATTCTTGTCGGCTGAATTTTGCCAACAATTTGGACAAACATCATTGTTGTAAATGTAAGAATAAAAATAACAGAATTTAAATAAAGTTGAAATTCTAAGTACTTTCTACTGTATGTCTTTTTTCTTTTATGAATACCATGGTAGATCTGCTTTGTTTGGCTGAATAATGTAAAGATGTTCCTTTATCTTGATTGACATACAGTAATATTAATAGCAGGAGAAATCATTAAAAATATATTATAGTTTCTGATGCAATTAGATCCAGACAAGCAATGATTATGTGAAAGATCAAAATTGAATAAGGAACAGAAAATTTATTAAGTTATAAAATTAAAAATTATAAAGACAACAAATGAATTACCGTAAGTATATATATATAAATTGTACTAGCAAATAGGCTTAAACAAAAATAAAAATCTATCTTATTCAATAGTTTAAAATAAAATCCAGGGTACTCAATGTAACAGATGAGTATACGTAGAGGAAGAAGGACACAAAAGTAATAAGATATTTGCAGAAGCGAAGAGCAAAATAAGAGCAACGAATATAAAACTTGCATCCTCCTTAACTTATCTTTTGGTCTATAAGAAAGGGTCAAACAGATTTATCTATTATGTCAAAGTTGGTGTACCGGCTAGGTCAAATGTCAAATATAGATATACAAGGTGTTGTTTAAGAGAATATTGCAGATCTTGCATTATCTCGTGTCTGCAGAGATGGAAACAGACATATTTCTATACAAGGGTACATCGCATATTAAATTCTGATGGAAAATACACCCACTCGATCTTACAGCAAAGAAGTTACACCAAAGATCTTACATTTGGAAATAATCAAACATATTAGAGCATATAGTAGAAAATATAAATGAATGAATAAAAATAAAAAAATAGCAACATAAGGAATACAACAATTAATGATGATTAAATGAATACATGGTTATCAATGACAAAAATGTACAAAAAAGAGATTGATAAAAAGAATACTTAATAAAATAAATAAAAAGGCATTAATCAAATAAATACATGTGAATGCATTTGCTTCTGTTCAAGCTTGAAAAATCTATGAACAGAGAACTAACTGCTTAGTTAATGACACAAATGAGTTCTTCTGCATGAAATGCTACCATCTTGTGGCTATAATAGCATTTCCAGCAAGTGAGTTAACAATTTAAAAAATTGCAATTCTTTAAAAAAAATAATAATTTAAAATAATTATTATCATTAGTATATTGCAATAATATAATTTCTTAATAGTCTATTTGTTCTATAATTGTCAAGCTGTTTATCTTGTCTCCTCTTCATTCTTCAGTTAGCATTATGCTGGTTGGGTGTGTGTTTATTCTGTTTCTCCTGCAGATATAGACGAGTGTGGTGAGGAGGTGTTGGCCTGTCCTGGTGTCAATGTCTTCTGTGTGAATACAGACGGGTCTTTTCACTGTCAGTGTGCAGGCGGATACACACGCACGGGCAACACTTGTGAGAGGAGCCAGACCACAGGTGAGCTGCATCCCCAATCGCACACTTCCCTACTACATAGTAGGCGAAAAACAGCATGTTACAAAAGAAGTATGTCCCAATTCACAGTACTCTTAAAACAGTAGGCAGAAAGTACCTGGATGACCTACTTCTTCCTGTGAGATTCTGAAGTGTGTATACGACGGACACTTTAATGTCCCATGAGGCCACGGGAGAGGATTATTGAATGGCAGTGAAGTGACGTAACTGACGCTGATAATGACAACATGGCGAGTGTAGTACGTCTACTCTAGATTAACCGTAGCTCTATAGTAAGTACATGTAGTTAATTCATATTACGGAGTACTTATTTGAATGTAACTGTCACCTTAAAATAAAGTGTAACCAAAATATTTATTGTGGTTTTAGTTTTAGTAAACTATAAAAGCCTGCTGTGAACTTCAAACGCTGAATTAGATCTGGCCTAAAATACCTTTGTAGTTTCATGTAACTCAGTGTATTGTGCTTGTTACATAATATGAGAGAAATTCATGTTTGTGTTCATGAGTTGCTAAACCTGTTCTACATGCAACTTTATTGTCTTGGGAGCCAACATGCTGTTAAACGAAAGTGAAAGTTTCATTCTTTACCGTTGGTTAATGCATTCACCGTGCATTAACTAATGTTTACTGATTCAACTTGATTTTAATAATTTAGTAAATGTTGAAATTAACATAAATTCTGGATTAATAAAGGTTGTACAAATATAGTTCATTGTTAGTTCATAACCGATGTCAATAATTGAAACTAACTAATGTTAAAGTGTTACCGAAAATATATATTTAAAATATATATTTATATTTAAAGAAAACTTGAAACTGAACTTTAGTTACTTTAATAATAAATGTTCCTGTGTACGTTCCACTTCTAGTGAATAATTCATCAATGCACACTGTAAAAAATTATCGTGATTTTAATGGTAAAAGACGGGAAAAATGCTACAGTGTAATTGACCGTTCGCAAAAGCCACGCCCCCTAGTTATTGTTGCTACGCCCGTCAAACAAATGGTCAAACACGACCAGCGCCACAGATTGCCATGAATGGAAGAGGTATACCCGTGCGTGTCAGTGACCTTTTTTCGAGCAATAGGCTCTATGCACGCAACACTTCCGCATTGGCGTCAGGATGTTTGGACATTTCCGGTTTACGGAAGAAAACATTAAACAGTGACAGTCGACATTTACGATGGCAGAGACGAAGTTCACAAGGTGTTTGCTGGAGTTGCCGAAAGTGTCTTTAAACGATATCCGGAGGATCGTCCAGGCATCCAGTACGACCACGTAGCAAATTAGATAAAGGCTTTAAATTTTACGTTTCTTCATTTCTTTGCAACTTTGAATGTAATTTGCTAACGTTAGCTAGCGTTTTAGCTTAGTGTTTAAGTCATGACTGACTCCGTCCTGCTTCAGGTTAATCATGCTTTAAATAAAGTTTAATTATGTGTATATACCTCATGTGTTTGTACTTTTATTATAGTATCAGATAAAAATAGGGCAATAATTGGGATATCTGTGAGAGCCCACTGCTACCGCTCAATGAAGACGCTAAAGCCACCACACCAGCTGAAAGTAGGACTAGATTAATGACACGTTCAAAAGTTCTGTTGAACTTGTTCAAGGTTCCGTTCATCACAAAGTTTTAATCGTTTAATTAGGGTGACCAACAGTCCTGTTTTCCCAGGACATGTCCTGTCCGTCCTGTCTGTTTTTTATAAATTTATGAAAATGTCCTGGTTTTCAAAAAATGCAGCAAAATAGAGATGGGCAAACGAGGAGGATGAGGAAGAAAAACGGATAAAGATATACATATATTTTGTTAGTTCGTTTTGTAAGTTTGTGAGAGCTATTTTGTTCAATTTGGAGGTATTTATTTTAGTTATTTATATATTTATTTTTCTAATACAGAAGAGACATTATTTCTATCATTATTTCATTCATTATTTTTGAAACCTGGCTGTCATAATAAACATGTTGAGTAACCTCTGAAAAGCCTATCTGAATTTGTGTCTTGTAATATAACAATTTTCTATCTGTACCGAGGAGGCATAGCCTACTTTAAATGTATTGAAATTAATAGGCATCTTTAAGTAAACTTCGAGTATCATTATCTGTTTCCCGGCGAGTGTCCTGGTTTTTGTAATCAAAATATGGTCACCCTAGTTTAATGTTACCACATTTCAGCTTTGATTACCTAGGCTGTGTTTACACTTGGCATTAACATGCGACTGTTTTGGATGTTGTCCACACATACACATTGAAAAGGCCAGTGTAAACCCACATGTGATGGAATGTTATCCGATCACGTGTCCCGGTTCGGAGGTAGTCGAGGACCCATTGTGATCGGATCTCAGTGTAATGTAAAGGCAATCCAGCCATCGTGTGTGTGTGTGTGTGTGTGTGTGTGTGCATTCACAGGTGGACGTAATTTAAATTCCGCCCAGTCTCCGTGCGTGGCTGTCAGAAAATAATGGCCAGACGCAGTTTACGAAATTAAACTTATTTGAACAATAAACGTCACTCTTTAAAACAGTTTATTTAGACTTACTTACATAGCCTACTATGCGTGTCATTTTTTCATTTTAATTGTGCAACATTACCTGAACGAGGCGATCGCCTGTACACTCACAGTCATGAGATCTTAATGAAGAGCTGCACGCTGCTTTGCCAGAGGAATAATCGCAATCGGAATAATGTTTTAAATGTTGAATGTTTTTATTGTTTCAGCATGTTTATCAATCTCCCATTTCTGTCAATATAGTCATTGCACGCTATAACCTTAAACCCAGATGATCGATGATGTGACTTGTTTAACATGATCAACCCAGTTATTTTTGTAAGATCAACTCTGTAAGTATTCCTTCTTTCAAAAAATATAATTGATCTAATTACTGGAGATTGCATATGAAAGTAAAGTGAGTGAGTGAAAAAGCAATTGGGATATTGTTTAATTTGTATCATCTTTACTATTAATCTGGTGTCGTGCCACAGAGCTGATTTAAATGTTATGCGGGAAACAGAAATCCAATCGGTTATCCAGATACAGAGGCTGCTTAATATGAACAAATATAAACGCATCATGTCCTGATTGGCTAATGATCGGATCACGGTGATCGTAATGCAGTGTTACATGCAATAAAAAAACGCAGCCTAAAAGAAAGCACCTTTGTGGTTTTCACGAAAGCTGAACAGTGGCAGCCTAACAGAACAGGGTAGCTGAGTTAATTTAATGTCTTTGGGAAAAGTAAAAAAAAACTAACTGAAGAATTGCATGTTGCAGACACTGTGCATTGCGGAACACAGCAGTAACGTTAGTGGCTAGAAGAGCCGTCTTCCCGCCTTTGAAATGACAATTTCGTACGTTTTCATGTCATCGCGTTATCAGTCAAGACGAAGAACAAGTAAAAACATTAACATAAACAACACAAGAACGATGAAAATGAACAGTTTTGACGACAAGCATTCAGTGGTAGTATAGGTAGCACTTCACTCTACAATAACCGGATGTTTACAACCATCCTGAGATTTAACCGGAAATACGTCGTGCTCGCCAGTGCATACAGGCTATTACCTCCGCGATATCCTCCAGATCGAGGCAAAATGGGTTACAGTATGCAGTGGAGGGATATATTCAAAATATAAAAATACGCAAAGGAGACATGACTACTATTGAGGCTAAATTTATACCGGTCTCAAGCGAAATCTGAGAAACCCCATGACCTGTAACGTTACCTCAAATGCAACCAGTAAATTACAGCCTTGAAGAAGATTTAATACGCTGGTTCAGTCGCTAATTTTTGGAGTTAGAAATATATAATTCGCGCTGCATATTTAGTAATTTTGCCTCAGATACAGGATTATACATTCGCTTTAACAAGCAGGTTTTTCATTACCACGGCAACCGCTTGCGTGTCATGCTGAATCCGATTTTCGTGTTTAAAAAGTAACTATACATAAGAGACGGAAAGATGCAGATAACCATACATTTAAGGTTATTTCTATTCATTACGATATTGATTACGTTATATGAACTGATGTTGTCAAGTAAGCTTCATGCGTTCCCCGTTGCGAGCGTGCACTCTTCTAAACTGTAGTCTACAGGTCCTGCACTGCTTGACTGCTGCTCATTTCCCCCCGAAAATATCACGTTAACAACAACCCTTTAGAAAACGTACTTCCTTTGTGGATCCTCTTGATCTGCTCGCTCCATGTTTCTTTGACTAATCTCAGTGTGTCAGTCTCATGCACGCTGTTCGCGAGTGAACCATGTTCGACACATGTAACTGGGAGTGGGGCCGTCCACACTGTTTTATCCATCGTAGGCACCGTTCACGTTGTGTTTTCGGCTTTGGGAACGAAAAGAACACAACTCCTCCAGACAATCTCTCGGAGTATCTAGTGTCCGGTTTACAAACGCAGTGGGCGCACCACTTCACCAGCTTGCTTGGAGTCAATGTTTGACGGAGCTGCTCACATAGTAACGGTTGCTATGATGTGTGATTGGACAATGGCCGTTTTGGGGGAGGGGCCTGCGAACGGTTAACAGAAAGTTTCCTTACTATATACGGTAAAAAACTGTGCACATTATTCTTAAAAAAAGAGAGAGAGTGTCTTCTGACGTGGTTCATTGACATCTATATTCTCTTTTTTTTCACCAACTGTTTTTATGTAATTTTAACGACACTGCTTTCAAACTGAATAATTGAAATGCATGTTTTTTTTTAAAATATGGTCTTGTATGTTTCTATATGTTTCTGTATCTTTTCTCAGATTCTGCAGAAAAGGGTTTTTTTGATGACATTCAGGAGGATGAAATCGAGGTTCTGCAGCAGATGTTCTTCGGGGTGGTGTTGTGCGCATTGGCCACGTTGGCGGCTAAAGGGGACTTGGTGTTCACCTCCATCTTTATGGGGGCTGTGGCGGCCATGGCTGGATACTGGCTCTCTGATAAAAGCGACCGACTGATAGATTCCATCTTGAAGGGGAGATAAATACAAAAGGGGCCTGCAAACTTATTTGCAGTTTTGATTTCTGCAAAGTCTGCTACTTTTTTTAGTTGGGCCATTTCTTACACAATGAGATAAAATGTTAAAGCAAGAAAGAAAGAAAAATCTCATTCCACTCACTAGTTGCCTGTATCGGGAATAACTTTTTGGATGAATATGAATTGGAGCACTAGCAAGAGAGCAGTATGTCATTTTTTTATTGTGCTGTTTGTGTTTTTAGGTAGCAAACTAACAGTTTAGCCTAACAACATTGCACTAACTGGTTAAGAAAAGTTCTTTTAGGTGGAACATAATTTCATAACTATTTTTGATCAGACTTTATATAGTAAGTGAGGGTCTGGTGGTAATTACTTTTTATGGTGCACTGAGAATTTTATGTGAATTGCTTTTAGCAGCTTTAAATAAAAGTATGTTATAGGGGAGACTTTATATGTCACATATGCTATAAAAGCTTATTTTCTAAGCGTAATAAATGTGCACTGCCTTTCAAAAGTTTGGGGTTGGTAAGATTATATTTTTGAAAGAAGATGCTCACCCAGGCTGCTTATATTTGATAATAAATACAGTAAAAACAGCAATACTGTACAATTTAAAAGTTCGTTTTATTTGAATATATAAAAATGTAATTTATTCTTGTGATGCAAAGCTGCATTTTCAGCATCGTTTCTCTTCAGTCACGATCAGAAATCATTAAAATATGCTGATTTGCGGCTGAAGTAACATTGATAATAAGTTAAAGCAACTGTACTGCTTAATATTGATGTGGAAACTGTGATGTTTGTAAAAATAGAACATTCAAAATGACTTTTTGTAATAATAAAAAAAAAATCAATTTAATGTCCTTCCCAAATAAAAACCTCACTGTCAACAAACTTTTGCACAATAGTGTATTTGATATAAAATGAACTTTTATGAGGACACTGTAAAACACTCTTTGGACTTCAACTAATAAACTTTTATTTGTGGTTTTAAATGAAACAGAGCATATCAGAAAGAAAGTCACTTTTATTTAATGGATATAAACAAGCCGACTGACACTCAAGAATAGTTGGGGGTTACAACACATACAATAGCAAATATCAGGGAGGTTAAGGACTCTGAGTAAAGCCCAACAGGGTTTAAAAACACCGAACATGACACAGATTTCACACCGAACGCCTCCGAGGCTCTTGCACCGCTAACTTTCTGCAACTCCCACTCAACCACTCACACTCTGTAACAATCTTATCTGCATACACGGAAACAATCATGCAAGCATATCCCACACTCTTTTAGCGCCTCAGTTCTGTACCCCGATAACATGCGAACGCTTTTATTTAGTTGCACGGGCAATCCACTGGCAGTGGGCGGGAAGATGTGGGTGAGGACACACCATTCTCAAACACATTACACCATCATGATGCCAAATGTGTCTCATCCGTGACGACTGATGCACCATGGGAAAATGAACCCCACGTTCACACGGTATCATTCGGCATGCTGACACTCACATTGGACTTGTTTGCACTGCTGTACAGAAAAAGAAAAGTAAACTAATTTCATGTACAAATCTTACAGTTCCAAACTGACATATTTAAAAAAAAAGAAGCATGAACCATAAAAAAACATAACAAATAAATATCTTAAAAAAGTAAAAACAATGTTTCTTAGATTTACTATTTCTTTTCTGGCATTTGTCACAGTGGTTTGTATTATCCAGAGGTTTGCATTTTTTTGACATCATGAAATAAAAGAAAATGCAACTGGCACACAACAAATATAAATATAGAGAGAAATCTTCATTTTTGTTCTCTTTATTTTGGACCTTTTCTCTAACCAGAGGCCCTTTGATATACGTCTTGAGCCTACAGGGCTGAAACTTCTTTCTTTCGATATTTATTTCTGCGTATAGAGATCTATTAGACCTGTCTTCACCACAGCCCAGAGTTGGCACATAATGTACATATTAATCATGCATCATCACCACATGAGTCGACATTTCTCTTTTTTTCTTTGTTCTGTATTATATATCTCTTCCCAAGGCAGGAGATCACCCCCCCTACTTCAAGTATTCAGTAGTAAAAGGTCCTGAAGGTGGAGGACTGCAATATGTCTCCAAGAAGGTAAAGTCTGATGTCTTTTTCTTTTTTGTCCTCTTGCTTTGCCTAATAGTACAATTATAGACTTGCACAACAGACAGACAGTTAGACGAACATAAATATTAGAATATCAGATCAAACACTTTTCTGGTGTTTGAAACTGGACTCAGAAACATCCAAGACGGAGCAGTATTCACATGGTGGACATATTCTGGATCTGTGTTCTTCAACCACAATAGTTAAATGTTCAAGAGAGCAACGTAGGAATATTCTAGAGCCGAGCAACGATGATGCGTTCACATCATGACAGACTTACCGGGAAGTTTCTGACAAGCTCATTGTGACGGGTTCACAACGACCAAAATGAGCGACCTCAAAAATTACCTTTAGCTTACCATTAAACTACATATAGTTTCATGTCATTTTAAGTTGCACAATGCACTTTCTTTGCTCCTCAAGGTTTGAGCATTGCCATAAAAATGAATTTCTGAGCCTCAAGAATCTCCGAATATTTTAATTACGGTAATTCCGGCAGAATGTGAACGCAGATTAAAGATGGTGTCCCGGAATGTTCCAGAACAGAGACACGTAAGGATCTGGAACTAACGTGAAGGCGTCTGAAAATTCAGTATGTTAAACGCAACATGGAAACACAAACAGGTCATTTTAACAGTCAGATCTTGGCTATATTTTGGGCTTCGCCAAAGTCCTAATGTAAACTCCACAACTACAGACAACAGCAGTGAAATGACACATAAGACAATGCAAAACAACTGTTCACATATCTCAGCCATCTTAAAACAATCTTCCACTTGAATATTTTGATGTTTCTTAAAGAAAATGTTCACCCCAAAATAAAAATTGTGTCATCATTTACTCACCCTCATGGCATTCCAAACCTGTATGACTTTCTAATCTGGAAGACAAAAGACATTTTGAAATTGAAGACTGTTGGTAACCAAACATTTTGGTTCCCATTGACTTACATTATATTTTTTGACCATACTGTACAATGGAAGTCAATGGGAACCAGAACTGTTCAGTTTTGTGTTCCGCTGAAGAAAGTCATATAGGTCTGGAACAACATGAGGGTGAATAAATGATGATAGAATTTTTATTTTTGGGTGTACTATCCCTTAAAGGTGCCTTCACACTGACAGCGATAAAATTCGCCAAATAAAAGACTGCTGTTTGCTTTCAGCATGAATGCAGCTTTACCCTCAAGTGCGCTTGAGCTGAGTTGTTTTTTTAAGAACTCATTGCCGTTTAATTTTTTTTGTTCTTTTTGTGATGTGCAACATATTCTATACAACACTGTCTAGCTGAAGATCAAGAAACTAGATTCCGCAAACGTTCAGCAAAAGACCTTTTTGTTGCACAGACTCCAATGCCAAGATCTTGGAACGAGAGCAGTGCGAGGGCCAAACAGACAACGATAACACACACAACTCAAACACACCGGAAAAGAAGTTTCCTTGATTTCTGACACAATAGTCTGACCACAGTAGACCCACTTTATTTAGCTAGTATATCTCTATCTATATATCTACTATCTATTTATAAATAGGCACTCGCCACCATGTTGAGACGTTACAAGAAATCTGCGGTAGCTCCGCCAGTACCTGGTGGGACGGTTTGTTAAAGGAGGAAGGATATCCCTTTATGTGACACTCAGGTTGGACTGGCCTTGTCATCAGACATCTTGACAAAATTCATTTTGTGGGACAAACAACTACAACCTGTAGCAGTTTCTTGGGAAACCATCTCAATTATCTTCCGAAGAACTCGTATGATGGCGCCATGGATGTAGCGTTAAAGATCAGTTGATGTCCGAAATGATTGTAGCCATGGCTGTCTCCATCTCTTTTGGGCCTGAGCACCAGTTGAAGCACCATAAGAAACGTTCCCTGTTGTAAGGGGTGGAGGTGCATAGGTGCATGAGAGCTAACACGCAAACCGGGCTTGGGGTTTGGAGTGGAGCACAAGCAAAAAGAAAGGGTGTGGTGTATGTTATGTGCGTTATAATCAGTGAGAAGAAATGAACTCTGCATAGAGTAGACTACCTCTGAGCGTCAACTGAGGTAACTCTAAAGACGTGACAGATACCACCTCTATAAGGTCCGATATTCACTAAAGAACCAACAATGGAGGCTAAACGTGGCACAGAGAAATTACATGCATATTCAAAACTAAGTACATATATGTATAGCACGTATAATAAAACCTAAACAATTGAAGGCAGGCAACAGTTGGCCTTTTAAGATTTCATGCAATGCAGATGTGATAGTAAAAAAAGGTTAAAAATTAAGTTTATAAGATGGTATTATTTTACATTGGATTTTCACATAAAAAGCAGAGAAATGACTGACAAGAGTCAAGGCTTGAATGAGTGCAAGCTGACTTGTTGACTCATTGAAGAGGTGGAGCTAGATCCGTGTGGGCGGGGCAATGTGGAGAAGGGGAGGGGCCAGCTGGATTCATGCACTGGTCGCGTGTGGAAACCAGACAACAAGGAGCAGCTGCAGTGTCTCATTTTGATTTGAGCACTGAGGCAAATGTCTTTAGAAAAAGGGCTGCACCAGGAAGTGACTGTGTTTGTTCAGTCCAGACTTCCATTTATACTTTTTTAATCATCTGAAATAAAAACAACAAAATGGAAAAATTATCTTTAAGATAATGTCTCTCATGCTCACCAAGGATGCATTTATTTGATAAAAAAATACAGTAAAAGCTAACAAAACAGTAATATTGTGAAGTATTCTTATTTATTAATTAATATCTTTTAAAATGTAATGGTAAAACTGAATTTTCAGCATCATTCATACAGTCTTCAGTGTCACATGATCCTTCAGAAATCATTCTATAATATGCTGATTTTCTGCTCAAGAAACATTTATTATTATCAATGTTTAAAACATTCGTGCTGTCTTTTTTAATCAACTGAATGCGCCCTTGGATGAATGGAAGTATTAATTATTAAAAAAAAATTATATGGTAGTGAATATGAAATTTGTAAATGAAATGATTTTATTCAGACAGACACAATTAGAATTTCTGTTGCTAGTATTTACCTGCTCAGGTGGTCTTCTCCAGCGTTGGCCCTCCCACTTACACTAATGCTCCGCCTCTTTCCTTAATGCATGGAAATAAATGGCCCCATCCAAAAGAGTGAATCTGAGTGTAGGTAAAGACTGGCCAAGTGAACAATGTAGAATTTCATCTGTATGGCATGGCTGTGCTCCTCCATTAGTGACTGAATTGTCTGAGAACATAAGGAGAAACATATTAAGAAAAACAATCGCAAATCACTTTATCCACAAAAACTCACTTTAAACCAGAAAACTGACATCAATCATCAATATCTCACCCCGAAAAAACATCATCATAGCTTTGGTATGGTTATGCCCAAATTCCTTCTTCATCATCCTTTGAGCCCAACATATATCCAGAGGTCAGCATGAAATGAGGAGAATTAGATGAGTTAAAGGTGAAAGAGCAGGTTGTACATTTCTTGAATGTTTTACAGTGAGTGACTTGTACAGTAGATTATATAGAGATCCATCGCCTACTGAAAAGACCAACTTAATCTTCGGCTGTGATGATACTTTGATATATTGTGATTTTATTTTTATTTATTTTATTTTCTCATTAGAGTATTAGGCTATGTTCACACGGTCAGTTTTTGGGATTGACAACCTCATTTTACTCACAGGTGTGATTCTCGAAAATGTCCCGTTCCAACAGCAACTTACAGTAGCGTCTCCAATACTGTCTGTACATGTATGAGAGTTCAATGGGAGTCAAGCCCGTATACTCTTATTAGTAAACAAAGCGACAATGACAAAAGTAATATCCAAGATGGCGACATCCATAAAACTAAAAATTAAAAATGTTACCGGACTCAAATTCAGAACTAACAACCGTATTCTGCTGCTGTGTGAACGTGGCCTTAGTAGACTGTTAGGTGTTAGGGTTAGTAGAATGAGTTGACACATACTTGTAAAGTTACGTACAGTCAGTAGAATGTCAAAATAAAATGTTAGCAGATATTAAGCAGACAGTCTGCTAATACTCTACAACTACCATGCCAACTCAGTTATTAAAAGTTACTTATAGTACAATGTCTAAAGTGAACTATGGAAGACATTACCGCATAGCAAAATGACCAAAACATACAACATACACTAATATTAAAATAGAAACAAAATCATTTCAATATAAAGATAGATGAGTTACCGACCTGATCTGGGGCGGGGCGGTGTCCGGGATGAGGCGGTCCACGGCCTGGACCCCGATGGTGTGGCGGAGGGTGTCGAGGGTGTGGGCCCTGTTGGCCGGGGTGTGGGGGGTGATGGGGGTGCTGCTGTTGGTGTGGGATGGGTTGAGGGTGGGGGCCCTGCTGAGGCGGTGGTCCGTGAGGGTGCTGGGGGTGTGGATGCTGCTGCTGCGGAGGGACCCCGGGATGAGGGTGTTGAGGGTGGGGCGGTTGAGGTCTGGGCTGGTGCGGGTGTGGGCCAGGTGGTTGTGGGTGCTGGGGGTGTTGCGGGTGAGGGTATTGAGGCTGGGGGGGCTGCTGCGGGTGTTGTTGGTGATGGGGAGGAGGCTGCGGGTGTTGGGGATGGGGCGCATGTGGGTAAGGTGGCTGGTGTGGGTGCTGGGCTTGTGGGTGCAGGGCCTGTGGGTGTGGGTGTTGGGCCTGTGGGTGTTGGGCCTGTGGGTGTTGGGCCTGTGGGTGTTGGGCCTGTGGTGTTGGGCCTGTGGGTGCTGGGCCTGTGGGTGCTGGGCCTGTGGGTGCTGGGCCTGTGGGTGCGGGTGCTGGGCCTGTGGGTGCTGGGCCTGTGGGTGCGGGTGCTGGGCCTGTGGGTACGGAGGCTGGGGTTGGGGTTGAGGATGAAGGGGTTGAGGCTGCATGTGGGGAGGTGGAGCGTGAGGGTGGTAATGATCATCCTCGTAGTTGTCGGTAATTAGTTTCATCCTGCTCTGTGTCTAAAATGGATAGAAAAAAGACAGTAAGACACAAGCAGCATATACCCATAGACTGACCACGGAATGGAAAAAAACATCTCTAAACAGCTTGTCCAATCGGTTTGCTTTGACACATTTTCCAGGAGTCAATAATGCCTTCTAAGGAAGAACAGAAGATTTTCTAATAATTTCCTTCACTCATTCCCAACCAGCAAAGTTGGTATGGCCACAATTTATGTTGGCAAAACATCCCTCTAAAACTGAAAAGTTGGAATGTACAATACTGTATATCAGCACCAAATCTGCCTTTTTTTGCTTTAATTTATTGCCTGATATTGGATTTTTTTTTTTTTGGCTTTTTTAAGAGTTAGATAACTTGTGCAATCATATAGAAAGGGATAGAGATAGATTACAGAAAATATTTAACCCTGTACAACAAAATAAATAAATCAATTAACTTGGTTCAATCATCATTGGTTACAGGGCATCAGGAAAGTATTCACAGCGCTTCACTTTTTCCACATTTTGCCTTATTCCAAAAGGGATTAAATTCATAATTTTCCTCAAAATTTTACAAACAATACCCCATAATGACAACGTGAAAAAAGTTTGTTTGAAATCTTTGCAAATTTATAAAATAAAAAAAATAAAAAAAAAGAAGAAAAAAAATCATATGTACTGTACATAAGTATTCACAATCTTTGCCATGACACTCAAAATTGTGACCCTGGACCACAAAACCAGTCACATGGGTCATTTTGAGATTTATACATCACATGAAAGCTGGCTGGATAAATAAGCTTTCCATTGATGTATGGTTTGTTATGATAGGATAGGATATTTGGCCGAGATGCAACTATTTGAAAATCTGGAATCTTAGGGTGCAAAAAATAGAAACATTGAGAAAATCGCCTTTAAAGTTGTGCATTTATGTTCGCGATTGTGCTGCATTCACTCACAAAAATAAATATTTTATATATTTATGGTTGGAAATTTACAAAATATCCTCATGGAACATGATCTTTACTTAATATCCTAATGATTTTTTTGCATAAAAGAAAAATCGATAATTTTGACACATACAATGTATTTTTGTCTATTTCCACAAAAATACCCGCGCTGATTGTGACTGGTTTTGTGACCCAGGGTCGGCAAACTTCTTTCACATTGTCATTATAGGGTATTGTTTGTAGAATTCTGAGGAAAATAATTCATTTTGGAATAAGGCTGGAGCTGTGAATAAGTGAAGCCCTGTGAATACTCTCCGGATGCCCTGTATATTATATGTTAAAGCTGCATAACATTGGGTTAAAAAACCTGACATTGTGATATTTAGTTTTTCTGCAATATATATTGTAATATAAAAAAATTCAGGAACGTTTGGGCATTTAATTGGTAACACTTTACAATAAGGTCTCATTTGTTAACATTATTAACTAACATGAACTAACAATGAGCAATACATTTGTTACATTTATTAATCTATGTTTATGTTACTTACGGTAATACAAATACAGATGCTCACTATTTGTTCATGTTATTTCACAGTGCATTAATCTATGTTGACAAATACAACTTTTGATTGATTTAGTAAATGTTGAAATTAACATTAACTATTAATAAATAGAGTAAATATTGTTAATTCATAGTTCATGTTAGTTAACTAATGTAAAAAAATGAAACCTTATTGTAAAGTGTTACCATTTAATTAAATCACAATCTTTGCGATATGCACTAATCTTGATATCTCGATATATTGTAGAAGATTTAGAAATATATATTTATTAATTTATCAATTTAATGGTGTGATGCCTAAATTCACTTGTAACATGCACAAGATTAATTTTAATTGGCTTTTAGCTTCTTTTTTTTAAAATACAGTACATTATAGTTCTATAATATTGCCCATTTAACATTTATTGGCTATAAAATGAAAATAAGGATCCACTTGTCAGCATTAGACAGGATTTCAATATCCGTGCAGCTCTATGGTAAAACGATGATACCTAAACTGTCTTAATACTGTGTTATTAAAAGGGCATTTGAGTGCATAAATTCACTGACATGTTGTTTGAGCTGATGCATCAGTCTGTCCTTCTCTCTTTTCAGGGCCAGCACTTCTTCTTGTGTCTTCTTCTTATTGGAGGATGACAGCTCCAGCAAAGCAATGTTAGCATCCTTCTCACTGATAGCAGCGAGCAGAGCCTGTTGTCTGAGAGGAACAGACTGTCTGATATAGGCTATGTATGCATGTACACTAAACATTTTAGGCATCAAATATTTAAGATCTTGTTGTTAGAATAAACAGAGTCTGATCGCAAGGATTCCTACTTCATCTCCAAGATCTCCTCGAGCTGTTTTCTGCGCTCCTGTCGGAGGTTGGTCAGATGGCCGTCTCTCTCAGAAAGAGACTGTTGGGTGGAGGACAGACGCTGCTTGGTGGCATCCAACTCCTGCCTCGTCTTCTCCAAAACATTCAACAACTCCTCCATCTGTGAAATGAAGAAAAACGTGTGCAGGAAAATTATGAGAAAACCTTTTGTTCCCTTTCGTTGTCACTCCGAGTTACGTCGGATGACGACGAATGGGGTTTCGCTTAGAACACCTATCAACTTCGAGTATACAAAACGAGCCAATGGCAAAGAAATGCCATGGATCTGCAGAATTTGCATGACGTAACTCCGCTTTACCTCGTGGTATAAAAGGAGGATGCCGGCAATATGCAGATATTTTTTTGCTTCGGAGCCAAGAGTATTTCTTCACTCCACAGTCATCTCTGACTTCGCTCTACGAGACGAGCCTCTCTCCGGTGTTGGTGTGACGCCGATATGAAGCGAGTTCACAGTGCCTGCTGATCTGTGCAGTGATCTGCCAGTGTGTGTGTGTGTGTGTCTCCCTGCTCGCTTCAACATCGCAGAGTTTTTTCTCCTCTCATAAAAGAGCTCGCACGCTCTTTTTAAAGATGGCTCGCCCGTGCATTTAAAAAAAAAATGGTTGCAGCGGACTGGTATCGGACTCTGATGGGAACGAGCGCTGTCTAGTGTGTTTGGCCGTTGATCATGCTTGAAAAGCGCTCGTGGATGACTCATGTTCTCTCTGTGGGAACATGATCATTGCGTCATTTAGGTCAAGACTCTGTGAACTCGCAAGAGTGAGAGTCCCCTCATCCACCCCCCGATCTTTGGCTGGTGGCCAGGGTGACCTGAGGGTGATGGTCTGGAACAAGGCGCCGACTCTGTGTCCGCGACCCCAGCCCCCTCTTCAATGACGGTGCCCGCTAGCGAACAGGTGATTCCACGAGTCTACCCTCGGGTGGCCCGTGTGTTTTCATTTGAAGCTACAGAGGATGGTGCTATGTCTGTAGCAGCATCACTAGATGGGCTTGATTTTTCTGGAAGTGACGACTCGTCACAGCTGCCACATTCCGGTGTGCATACGGCTGTGCCTAAGTCTGATCTGGAGATGAGGGCCATGCTTTCCCGGGACGATTGGTTTTTGGGTAAGGCCACCGATCCGCGTCCACGGATCGGCCCATTATCTTTCTCCCGGACGTGCATGATGAGATCTCGAAGTCCTGGAAGACCCCCTTGTCTTCTCGGACCGCTCGTTGGTCTCATCCGCCTTTCGTCCCCTCAATGGGGCCGCTGCCCATCGGGTACACTGGGGTGATGGGGGTGGTACATCTACCATCAAACTGGTCTACGCTCTCGCCGTATGTTGCAACTCGCTCGCCACCTCCTCTTATGGAGTCAGAAGCGTCTGAGGTCCCTTCGAGCCATTTATATTCCCGGAGCCCTGAACTGTGCAGCCGACGAGCTCTCACGGCTTCAGCCCCTCCCTGGAGAATGGCGACTCCATCCCCAGTCGGTTCAGCTGATTTGGGACCAGTTCAGGGACGCACAGATAGATCTGTTTGCCTCTCACGACTCGACCCATTGCGACCTGTATTATTCCCTGACCGAGGGCACGCTCGGCACGGATGCACTGGCGCACAGCTGGCCGCGGGCCGCAAGTATGCGTTTTCCCCAGTGAGCCTTCTTGCACAGACCTTGCGCAAGGTCAAGGAGGACGAGGAGCAGGTCCTTCTGGTTGCGCCGTACTGGCCCACCCGGACCTGGTTCTCCAAACTTGTACTCCTCGTGACAGCACCTCCTTGGCCAATCCCTCTGAGGAAGGACCTCCTTTCTCAGGGACGAGGCACCCTGTGGCACCCTCGTCCCGATCTTTGGAGCCTCCACGTGTGGCTCCTGGACGGGACCAGGCAGGTTTGAGTACCCTACCACCAGCGGTTGTGGCTACCATCACTTCCGCTAGAGCGTCGTCCACGAGACACGTCTAGGCGTTAAAGTGGAACCTCTTTGTCAGCTGGTGCTCTTCTCGCCGAGAAGACCCCCGGAGATGCTCGATCGGTGTTGTGCTTCCTTCCTTCAAGATGGGTTGGAGCGAAGGCTGTCTCCCTCCACCCTCAAAGTTTACGTTGCCGCTATCGCCGCACACCATGATTTGGTAGAAGGTATATCCATAGGAAAGCACGACCTGATCGTCAGGTTCCTGAGAGGAGCGAGGAGACTGAATCCTCCTCGCCCTCCTCTTGTTCCCTCTTGGGACCTCGCAGTGGTTATAATTGCCCTGCAGAGTGCTCCCCTTGAGCCTTACAATCAGTCGAGCTTAAGTCCCTGTCAATGAAGACAGCGCTCCTGGTTGCACTGGCCTCTATCAAGAGGGTAGGGGACCTGCACGCATTCTCTGTTGATGAAGCGTGCCTGGAATTTCAGGACCTCAGACCAGCTCTTTGTCTGTTATGGTGGGAAGCTGAAGGGAAAGGCTCTCTCCAAGCAAAGGCTGTATCACTGGATAGTGGACACCATCCGGTTGTTAAGTCGTGACGTAAGCGCTCCTGTTTCCGGGTCCAAAGGCCGGGTCCTCTCTACCTACCTACCGCTTTCGCCGGAGTTTTAACGTGTTCCCGTGTAGTTTAAATAGATCGGAGTTAAAAAAAAACAAGTGACATTTAACTGTCATCTACTGCTTTCCCTGTGACGAGAAATATAAGAGAAAATGGCGGCAGTTGATAAGGTAAGTTACAAATCTTAAACGAATGAAGAAACTTTGGCGCCAGTGGGTGCTATCCCTTAATCCCTAGTAACACCCACTGGCACTGAAGCGAAAAAAAGCCCTTTAAGAAAAGGTTTTATGTAGTCTAGGATCTGAAAGACGAGCGGAGCGCTTGGGCCCGGAAGAGGCTAAACGTCACGCGTGACGTCAGACTAAACAACCGAATTGCTTTGGCATTCCAGCAGCAAGGTCGACCGTGCCCCCTTGGTGTGACTGCCCACTCCACCTGGAGTGTGGCATCCTCTTGGGCTCTAGCGCATGGCGCCTCGCTAACAGACATCTGCAGAGCTGCAGGCTCAGGTGAGCTTCTCCAAAAGCCCTGAGTTCCTCCAGCACTCCTGACGTTGGTGCCAGTGTCTCTTGCCTGAGCGTCGGCTAGGTGCCTTCCGTGTACATGGTCTCTCTCCGGAGCAAACCCCACATGTGTATTCCCACTGTAAGCCTCTCTGAGCATGTGTCTTTCCCTTGGCAAGCCACCTTGCCACCCCTGGGGTTGAAATATTCCACCTGCGGCTGGACACCCCAGTGTTCCCCATATGCTTCCTTTGGGTCATATGTCAATGAAGTCCAATCACGCCACGCTTCGTCAACGGAGAATGCGTGCAGGTCCCCCACCCTCTTGATAGAGGCCAGTGCAACCAGGAGCGCTGTCTTCATTCTCTAAGTTCCCCCCGCCCCCCCTCTGGGTTGGCAATAATTGCATATTTCCTCTAAACTATGGGATATGCTTCCCAGTGTACCTTGGTATTCCTGTGTTAAATAGGAGTCCTTCGTCCATGCTAGTCTCACGACAGGGATCTTAGATTTACGCAGGGCACTGGAAGACAGATGTGAAGGTGGCGTGATTGGACCGGTAACCCCATTCGTCGTCACCCGGCGTAACTCGGAGTGACAACGAAAGGGAACGTCTCGGTTACGGATGTAACCCTCATTCCCTGGCTAGGTAACGGAGACGTTACGTCTGCCTGCCACTTCCGCTGTACCGCGGGGATCGCCTGAGTTCAGTCTCGGCTCCTCAGCGAAGAAACATATCTGCATATTGCCGGCGTCCTCCTTTTATACCACAAGGTAAGGCGGAGTTACGTCATGCAAATTCCGCAGACTCATGGCATTTCTTTGCCATTGACTCGTTTTGTATACTCAAAGCCGATAGGTGTTCTAAGCGAAACCCCATTCGTCGTCATCCGACGTAACGTCTCTGTTCCCTACTCAGGGAACGAGGGTTACATCCGTAACCGAGATGTTTTTTTAAGGAATTATAAAGGCATCATCCATTCACACAAGTAAAAATCACACACACGCACACACACCTTTGGGTTGTCCATTGGATTATCCTTACGCTGGTCTTGCAAGATGTTACCAGGGCCTTTCTTGTCCATCTGAGGGCCAAGCTTGATGCCTGGGCCTTTTTTATTTTGATCCTTGGTTTGCCTTAAAAAGCATAGTGTGTCACCTGAATAGTTTAATTTTATAGCAATCACAAATCATCATTTAACCAATCAAGATACAATGATCTCAATTAATTATCATATTGAGAAGATGTTAACAATTTTGTCACTTTAGTATTTTACTTTATTATTATATTAAAAATCAAGAAACATTTACTTGAGAAGCAAAATGACTTGAAATGAAAGGTATAGTTCACCCAAAAATAAAAAATCTGTCAATATTTGCTCACCCTCAGGTCCTTCCAAACCTGTGTTTCTTTTGCGGAAAAAAAAAGAAGAAGAAAAAAGAAAGATATTTTGAAGAATGTTGGTAACCAAATAGTTTCGGTTTTACTGAAACTGTTTGATTACCAACATTCTTCAACATATCTTCTTATGTATTCCACAGAAGTAATCTTACAGGTTTGGAATGACATGAAGGTGAGTAAATGATGACAGAATTGTAATTTTTGGGTGGACTATGCCTTTAGGTGTTGCTTTGTAAAAAAAAATAACATTTATATATGTATATAGTTAATGTTATAAGAAAAAATAGCTTACAAAAAATAGTTTACAAAAATAAACTTAATTCAGAGGAAAAACAAGTTTATTTTGGTAGATATTTTTTCTTGTTTTAAGCATAAAGTCCCTTAATTGTGATACTTTTTTCAGAAAAAAAGTCTTTATTACTTATGTTACTTATAGTAATTATGTTACATTTTGCTTCTAAAGTAATGAATCATGATTTAACAATGTTTAGATATTTATATTGGGAAAAAAAGAGCTCTACTTAAGCCATACTTAAGAGATTTTGACACATCCACTTAACAGTAATTAATTTTTTTGCAAATGCCATTTGGTTTGATACTTCATTATGTAGGCTAACATTCAGACTTTTTAAAGTGTCTAAACACATTTTGGTGTCAGTATATGTGTGATTAGTAAGTGCAAATAACAATATAACACCATAAAATGAGACTCATAATCATGAAAACAACACACTATGCAACTGCGAGAAACACGATACAGTTATTATCACACCAATGAAACACGCTTGGTTATTGCTCAGAAGTGAGGGTGGGCACCTGAGGAACACCCAACTTACCTGGGAGCAAGACTGGCGGTGGAGGAAGAAGAGGGAGGAAGGATGCAGGAAGGGCAGGAACGGGAAGAAAGAGAAGCCACAACACAGCGAACAGGAAGGAAAGGAGAAATAAAACTTTAGAATTATCCGAAACGAAGCAGAAAAAAGCTGGAAAGAGTCAAGTGAGAAACTAAGGGTGGTTTAAAATGGCTCCTATAAAGATCAACAAGATGGGATGCAAGACACTATCATCTCAAACCATCACTGTCAGTGGTTAACCACTGAGTCCAGATCTGCAGGGGCCGTAAGAGTGCCAACATGCAGCAGCTCTACCAGGCGAGCCGCAGTGAGGGGTCGCGGGGGGCAAACGGGGCAAGAGCGCTCAGGCATGAGGGTGCAAACCTACTTGAGGAACACCAGACCCTACCTAAGGTACCCAGCTCATTCACAGAGCAAAACGGGGCTTGCAATGCCGGCCAACGTCTCATGCAGGACAGTGAGACGGCCGTTTTGGGGGGAATTTGGCAGGCTGAGGTGGGTGGATCATTCAGAAGAGTGAGAGCCAAGGGAGGAGAGATGATGTTAGGAAGCAGAAAGAGGAGAAGGGATGCAGATCAGCGTGTAAAATGGGGATTCAAGGGTCAGGAAACGGGGCTCCGCTCCTTGCCAAAGCCCTCGTATACGCCAGCAACACCAAGCGGCAAGCACAGATCACAGAAGCGTGTGTGTGCAAAATAGAGTAACAAATGCAGAACATGTTAACAAGCAGGGTGGAATAAAATACACCAAGATAAAAGCATTAGTTAGCAAACGCATGAGGAAAAAAACAGTTTTGAAGTCTAATTTCAAGAAAAGTTCACCTAAAAATAAAAAATATTGTCATTTACTCACTTTCATGTATATTTCATGTACTTTTCATGTACATTATAGTTTCCTCATTAATTTTCAGTAAATAATAACTCACATTTAATTTATTTCTCACACAAATCCACTTGAAAATACTTGAAATATAATGCATGAGTCATATGAACTACTTGATTCATATAAACTTCTGAAGATATTTTTTTTTCTTTTTTTAAGCGTAAAGACACTTAATTTTGTACAATTTTTCAACTTTGTGTCCATGAAATCTTATGTCATTTAGCTTCTCAAGTAAACGTATCTTCATATTTTAGTGCCTTTTTTCATTTTTGGAGATCAACAGCATTCGCACACTGAACTGACTCTATTGTCTTTTTTAGAGCTGATTTACAGCAGAATTAAATTCTGTTTGCATCACTGATTCAACCATTCCCCCACCCGCCCCGCCCCGCCCCGCCCCCTTTTTTTTGTCACTGTAAAGCTACTTTTAAACAATATTGTATAAAGCGCTACTGTATATAAATAAAGGTGACTTGACTTGATACATGTAAACAACTTCTCCTTCAGCTTGATGACATGAGGGTAAATAAAAAATGTTTTTATGTTTTTAGGTGAACCATCCCTTTAATCTTGGTGGACTTTCAAATTATGACTACACATTAACATGCCAACATCAACACCACAAATATATCAAGTGTGCAGTTATCACACATCTGACACAATAAAAAAAAAAAAGTTTTGTGCAGCTGAAACAGATTAAAACTGTGAGATATTGCAAATTCTATATCCACTGCACAAAAACACATTATAGAACAGATATAATGATAAAAAGAAAATTGTGCACTCTGGTTGATGTACACATAAGCTCTGTTCCAAAGCCAAGTGAAATGCCTACCTGAAATGCCTGAAATGTTTTAGGCACTATAGGTGTGCTCATAACATGTTCCAAACAAACTGTAGACAGCAATATATATGTAATAAGTTATGTCATTTTGGCCAAAATATAAGGAAGCATTAAATGTATCCTTTAAAAATGTCATTCAAAAGTTTGGGATTGGTAAGATTTTTGGAAAGAAGTCTCTTACGCTCGCCATGACTAAATTAATTTGATCATAAATACAGTAAACTGTATTGTGAAATATTATTACTTTTTAAAATAATGTTTTCTATGTTAATATTTTTGAAAATAGGATTTATCCCTGTGATGCAAAGCTGAATTTCCAGCATCATTACTTTAGGCTTCAGTGTGATCCTTCAGAAATTATTATAATATGCTGATTTGCTGCTCAATAAACATTTATTATTTTCACTGCTGAAAACAGTTGTGCTGCTTAACATTTTTGTGGAAACCATGAGCCATTTTTTTTCAGGATTCTATGATGAATAAAGTTTAAAAAAAACAGAATTGATTTGAAAAATAAATAAATTGTTACACAAACAAAATGTCTTTACTGTCATTTTTGATCAATGTAATGTATCCTTGCTTAATAAAATGATTAATTTCTTAAAAAAAAAAAAAAAAAAAAATCTCACTGACCACAAACTGTGACGAGATCAAGATGGCAATTGTGAGCAACTTATTTAGGATGCTGCTGCCTACGTATACAGTGAGGCATCTCACTAGAGTTTAGAAGAGACACCAATACATGCACAAGAAACGACATACACAACCACAACACACATTATACACACATCTTATCTTCTGAGCTGTCTCAGTCCACTGATTTTTACATCAATGCAATCTGGCACATATTTACAACATTGTAAGGAATAAAACCATCCTTTCCTTTGTTAGAAAAACCAGTGAATGAGAGACAGCCGTGCAACAGGGACATCAAGGCATCAAACAGCCACACAGAGAGATGCAGCCGAGCCGTGGTGCCAGGACAGAGCACTCACTTTCCCAGGAAGTCCCACATCATGCCCCCAATCTGCTGGGGGGCAGCGGACACAGAGGGGGGAGGCTCAGAGGGGGCTCTGCCACCAGGGCGGGGCGAGGGGCGGGCAGCGGGGGGAGGGGGGCTGGGTCAAAGTCAACGACGGATGAGTCATGATGTTATGGATGGAGGTTACATGAATGAAGAAGGAAGAATGGAAGATAGATAGATAGATAGATAGATAGATAGATAGATAGATAGATAGATAGATAGATAGATAGATAGATAGATAGATAGATAGATAGATAGATAGATAGATAGATAGATAGATAGATAGATAGATAGATAGATAGATAGAGTAATGTTTAATTTCAATTGGTTAAAGACAGAAATTCAGTAGCCAATGACAGAAATGCAGAAGAGTTGTAGGACAGGAAGAACATGAAGATTGACAAGGAATTATGAACAAGAAATGAGTGTTTTATGACAGAAGATGAAGGATCGTGGAAGAACAGGAGGAAGAGAAGGAGGTTGGAAAAAGAGAAGAGTTGGCGAGACGGTAAAAACAAAACAAAAAAAAAAAACAGAAAAACACATGGTTAATCAAACCACTTTAACTCTGAAGCATGAGCGTCAACTGAGAAAAAGCAACAAGACTTTGAGCCAGAGCTGAAGAACATATGAGGAACTGAACTTACTGTCTGATGTCCAGAACTATTAAAGGCTGTTCACACTGACAGGGATTTTTATTGCTTTTTTATGACGGAAAAAAAGTTTGTATATCAATTGCAGCCCTGCATAATTTATAGGCTATTGTAAACAAGATAATTAAAAGTGCATCAATATATACATTGTATATCTCATATATATATATATATAATATGAAAACATTAATTAAATATTATATTATAAAATATTACGACATTTTTATATTATTTTATAATTTTTTATATTTTTTTTATTTTATTTTTAAATACATATTTTATTGTTATATATTTATGCGTAAAATATAATTTTCACTGATAGTCCGCACATTGTAATACTGCTTATTTGCATGAAATGTACCCTTTCACAACTTTTGTGTCCATGATTTATGATTTTCAAATTGCTGTTAGTGTGAACGGCCATTTAGGATGATGTACAACCTGAACACACAGGAGTACAATCGACCTGATATCTTAAATGAACTAAATAGAATAATTTAAAAGAAGAGATACGGAGGCAGTTGTACATGAACATGCCAAAACACACATAGAATTGTCGGGAATAGCAGTCATCACAGCGTATGAAGAGAGGCAGTTCACAACCACTAAACACAAGCTTGATATTAATATTCAGAACATGTCAGAAACGCACAGAATGCTGATGACCTCATGAATGCATGATTCCAAGAAACAGCATAAATATTTGCAATCATCATCATATTTCCCCGGTAGGAGATGCATTATTGACGGCAGCTCTGAGAGTACAGCGCGATTTGTATGGCATCAGTAACAAAACAGCCTTTGACATCAGCATTTTTGATGTTATATCCCTGCAGAATTTAGCAGTACAGTAGAAACTGTCAACTAATGCTGTCAAACCCCGAGATAACGGCAAAACGAGAGATCGGTCCTGATGCTGCTTTATGAAACTTGTGCAGACTTCATAAATATGTTTCAGCGTGTTAAATCTAATATTTACACATTAAACATTAAAACACATTTATTCATTGTTTATTTTTTACTTTCAACATTTTAGAATAAGAGTAAAATCTTTAAAGGCAGGGTAGGCGATTTGTTGCAGAATTTTTTTCTGTTACGCTGGTTGAAAATCTCTTCGCATCCTGCAAGCAATCACTAAGTTTTTAAGTGGAGTAAGTGGTTTAAATTTATTGTCTGTGGAAGGTGTACAGTAGGATCATAAAATGTTCTTCAAAACATTGCATTTGGTCTGTATTTTTGGTCAACGTATGTATTTTCATATTTCCGCGCAGCTGCTCACACAGACATCTCACGTCATCAAAACGTCACTATTAGTTTGATAGACGTCAGTCACTGAGCACCGCAACAGAAACAGCAACCGCATTTTACAGTTCCTCATGAACCAAGACAACAAGCTTATGCTGCGTTCACACACTACTGTCATTTGGAAGAGATGGAAACCTTTGACATCATTCTTGGAGTCTGAGCAGTTTGTGACTCTAATTTAAGCATTTCAATGGCAACACTATCAACGCTGAAATAAATCTGCAGCAGTCAGGTGGTACAGATCAGTGCTCTTTAAGTTGTTTATGGTCATTATTATTGTAATGTTATGAGCTTTGAACATGAGGAAGTTTAACACCATCTCTCATCATGTGATGCTTTGCAAACTCTGCTGTGTGTTCATGTGTTTTGAAGGAGGTGTGGCGTTATAGACCTCTGAAAGGAGGGTGGGATCTTATGCTTAAGCTAACTTTCTATTGCTAGCCGCTCCGAAAATTGCCTACCCTATCTTTAAGAGTCTGAAACTATGAAAATAATAACAATTTGAAGTATGTGAGTTATGTAGTGACCATTAAACTTACCATGAAATCAAAATTGCAGATTCTAATTTGTTTTTATGGAATTTTGTAGTATTTATTATAAATTAATTTATGCGTGCACATCATTTTTTTAATTCATGTGTTCTCGTAATCTTTAATCAAAATAACATCTCCTCCCTCTTGCAGCGACATCTCTTTTCTTCTCTGATGATGTGTTTACTGGCGTGAGGGCGGAGCAACCTGTCACTCACATGAGATCCACCAATAGCAAACCACATCCATCCAATCAATTCCCAAAGGACAAAATCAAGTCCTTTTTCATTCAATCGGATACACATCACACATCTAAAAGACGGTCGCAATTTTAAACAAAGCAAATATCTTTTATTTCATATTATATATCAAATTTCTTCTTTGTCTGATTTCCAGCTCTTCACAGGAGGTGCATCTTGGGATGCATTTTAAACCGTATTGGAAGACACTTTTGTGGAAAATAAAAACTTAAAATTAAAATGTTAATTTAGTAAAGAAATGCATGCATATTTTACTATCCGGCCAACTCATTTATTTTAAATAATACAACTTTTTTATTTATTAATTTGTTAATATCTATTAATTTTTAATGCATACATTTATGCTTACAATACAATAAATGCATACATAGTCACAAATGATATTTTCCACAAAACTAATTTCAATTATTTATGTATAAGTATTTAGATCAAAATGTTTTTTAAGATCATAAGAATGCAGTCTGCACAAGAAAGCAAAAACAAATTCAGTCAAGTGTGTCCAAATGTTTGATGTGACTTAAATGTTCAACCTCACCCTTCCAAAAGCATTTGAAAATAAAAAAGGGTCCTCACCTCTCCAGTTCTGCAATCTTCTTATCCTTGTCGTTTTTCTCCGTCTCCACCTCTCTCAGAATCTCCAGTAACCTCTCGACCTCATTCTGGGCTTTCCCGGACTCATCTTTGTAGTAGGACACCTCCTTCTCCAGATGTTTGACCCGGTCCACATACTCTGGGTTCCCACGTGAGCTTTGCTGCACCTCCACCTCGTGGGCCTTCTGTACGAGGATCATGGGAAGGCATTGCCATAGAAACCAGTTAAAAAAAAACAGCCTCAGCCAATCAAAATCAATGAATGAAGAAACATTCCCAATTCTGAATGCCGACACGTATGCCAGACTAGAGGCGTCTTTGGGCATCGCAAAGCAGATAATCAGCCAAGCTTTAAATGCAAAAACTTTAAAGATTAAATTGACTTATTTAGCTTGTTGCAGTCGAAACTGTAGTTAAAAACTGTAGAACCGACGAAGTTGCAATTATGCATAATTTCCTTTGCAATATTTAAACGCAGCCTTGCTTAGTTTGTAAAACACTACAAGCATTCTAAAACACAGTTTACATCAGCATGTTTAAAATGAAGGCACAATGGATCACATATAGAGTGTTGGGTAAGTTACTCTAAAAAAAAGTAATTAATTACTACTAATTACATCTTCAACAGAGTAATTAGATTACTGTACTCATTACTCTCTCTAAAAACTATTGGATTACTTACTAATCTAAATCCCATATCAACCTCGAGTTGAACAATACAGGGACAGACACGGAACTGCACTTTTGATTCTTTCAAATAAACAATATACAATTGCATAAATTATTTTTGAACTAACCAAATTGTGTAAAGGTTACATTAAAAGCATACATTTTAACATTAAATGTTGATGTTAAATCGACTATTGTTTTACATAGAATTGTTAGTCTTTACAGTATTTAATGCAAGTAACTGTTATTAAATTACAGAAAAATTAGTAACACCTTACTTTATTTTTTTTTCAAGGGAAAAGTAATTAAATTACAGTAATTAGATTAGTAATTAATTACACCCAACACTGATCGCATACAAAACAAAATTAAAGAAAGCGACAACATATATAATCCAAGATAATGTGGTCATAAAACCAAAAGTTTTCACAAAGGCAGTTAATCAAAGCTGACACTCCAGATTCTCAAAATGATCACATGACATGAGAGGAATTAAACACACAAGACCGAGGAACATGCAAAGCAACATGCAAATGTGGATTTTAGCTCCATGGTTCAGTGGTAAGATTCTTTGCAATGTGTTTATGCGTGTTCAAGTATCTGAGTATTAACTACAAGGAAACAGATTAGTAAACACTGGAAGCATGAGGAAACAATACAGTTTTTGAACATTCTGTACATATTTCACAGAATGCCTTAGAATCACACTAAATTCTGTTTTATCTAGTTGGTTTGGTCTCCAAATGAAAAAAAAAACACTAAATGAACATAAATTAAATATTAAGACCTATACTGCATGAGAACTATGGAATAATATATATATTTATAGTATATAAATATATAAAAAATAAACTGTAGCTGCTTCATCCTGCAGGCCTCTGTTAGTACTGCAACAACAAAAACCTCCAAAAATAGCTGTTCATCATAATATAGGCTACATGTTTGTTCCTGTATGACAGGATGAACTTTAAAGTTCATCAGATCATACATTACAACTCCTGCTCTCTAAGCCAGCAGGGTTGAATTCCTTCAAGACCTTTATAAGTTAAATTTGAAGTCAAAGAAACTAAGTGTGTAGTGTCCTCATGCTTTCATCATGTGCTAGTACGGATCCAGAGACACACTTACGGGATTGTTCATTTGACTGAACAGCTGCTCTGCTTGCTACATTGCAAAGGAGGGAATCATGGGAAATGAGGAGGAGGAGGAGTATGAAGGGACCCAGTAAAACAGCACAAGCTTTATCATTAGCTCTTCTTTCAGGTTAATGATAATGTTCTACACAGGAGAATATAAGTAACCAGAGAGCAACATAAGAACAAAAAGAAGCCAGCTGAGTCTCAAATCGGAGTGAACTGTCGACCTAGACAGCGGTTCTGATCATCAGTCTCATTCTGAACATTTAAACTCTGGTAACCCAAAAATGACATTTAGGCTTGCGGTTCGCTAGGCTTTGAGACACAGCTGCTGTCAGATAGGAGAAATTAGACAAAGACAGCAACATCTTATCAATACTTCAATAAAGTTCCCATGATGCCCTCTAAAATGAGTGACCATTATGCTGATGCAGAAAACACATTCAATGAAACAACTGGCTAATTCATTGAACGTAATTCCAGTGGTGTAGCGATTAGTGCTTGACTGATATGGGTCTTTAAAAACGTGTAGCTGAGCAGGATGGGTAATATAATGTCACATTGAAAATCTAGGATTCATTTAAAATACACTTGGAATAAACTTTTAGGATTAAAAAAACAACAAATAAATGCTATCATGTCAAATATTATGTTAAATTCTGGACTTTCAATAATCAAAGTCATGTGAATTGATGAAAAACCACTTTTCACTAAAATTGTTATACTGATTAAATATGCACTACCGTTCAAACGTGTGGGATCGGAAATAATTTCAAATGTTTTTGAAAGAAGTCTCTTATGCTCACCATTTGATCAAAAATACAGAAAAATTGTCATATTGTGAAATATTATTACAATATTAATTACATTTTTCTAGTTTAATATATTATTAAAAATATAAATAAAATAAAATAAACATTTCTTATTATTATCAATGTTGAAAACAGTTGCGGTGCTTAATATTTTTATTGAAATATTATATATTTTTAGGGTTCTTTAATAAACAGAAAGTTCAAAACAGCAATTTAACAATGGAAAAGTCATTTGGATCAGTTTAATGTATCCTTGCTGAATAACAAGTATTACTTTCTTACAGGACCCACACTTTCGAAAGGTAATAAAATATATATTGCTAAAATTAAACACCAAAAAATTGTTTTTTCTTATTTTACATAATATTTATTCACTTCAAATATTTGAAAACAAAAATGTGCATTATCTATTGACAAAGTTGTCGGTTGATTCTGGAGTCGACACAAGGGGGAACAACCACTTTTACTAAGTGCCAAAGTGGCAGAGTTAACGGCCGATGCTGATAGATAATCTTAAAATCGCCAAATATCAAGATATCAGAAGGAAAATCATACCTTTTGTAACTGTGTCTCCAGTTTATTGCATTCCTCTTTCTTCTGCTCGATTGCGATCTCAAGAGTCTTGAGTTTGGAGTCTTTCTTGAGACCTGATGAGGCCAGCGAGGAGGCGTGTTCTTTTAAATCTATGAGACTTGACTGGAGGAAGAGGAAAGACGAGACCAGAGCTAAAAGTCTGACCAAAAACACAACACTAACAGTCATGCATGCAATCTCTGACGTACCTCTTTCTCCGTTAACTCCAGCTGTAAAGTGTTCACCTTCTCTTTCAGGTCTTTATTCTCTTTTTTATATGAGTCCACCTCGTCTAGTCTCTCTCGGTCTTCCCTCTCTCTTTGCTCTTTCAGGCGCTCAATAATTCGCTCCTGTGACAAAAACACATTGCACCTGCACTCACAGATAATTGAGCATGCTAAAACGATTTACACTTCACTAACACTCATGGTTTATCAATAAATGTCTGTATATGTCTTCATTCTTCTCAGATTAAGGGACAAATTCACTATAACTTGCTGTTAAGTAGGGGTTGCACAGACTAGTTGACTTTAATGCTCTGCCATGACGCTTTAAGCTTGACGTCGACTAGTCGCTGATCATGGCCTATGATCAGAGCGCTCCACAAGATATTTTGTTATACTGTCTGGATGCTCAAAATTTATAGGGTGAATGCATGATTTAAATAGCTTTTTGTATATGCATGTTGCTTTCCGTTCTAAACTAGCTTGCATGCAGATCACACAGAAACATTCAGAAGCACAGAAATTTATTGTCAACACTGTTCTGTAATTTATTAATTAATTAGAATTTTTAGCATATATTTCTTAGTAACTAAAACCCACAGCTTTAGTAGAGAGATGCTCCCTGGTAGAATTAATTCACAGGCAATCGCTCTCTCTCACGTTAATGCATTCATATAAATGTAATCTTTATTGTCCTACTTTATCTGTATCTGATTTAGAACAAGCAGAAATCTGTGAGAAATATAAAGACCCACTGACAAAAGAACTGATAAAAATAAGCTGATATGTAGGAGCGCTGTGTCGGCTACCCGCCTTCGAGTCTCAGCTCGAGGTTCAGGCTTATTTGTTTATTACTGACTTCATCAGCGACTAGTCGACGTCGACCCGACTTTAATCAGATTAATGTTGACTTTAAAAAAATCTGAAGTTGTTCAACCCCTATACTGTAAAGTTCCATCAATGCTGCACAGTCCCTGAAAAGTATCCCAGATTGTGGCATCCTTCACAATCGAGCACTCGTATCTGGTCTGAACGCTGAGGAATTGTGGTAGACTTTTTTGCTGTTTTTATTTGTTACCTGATTTGCATAGAGAGATTTGCAAAAGGCCTTTCCAAAAACAGCTCTGATTTTATGTGGTCTACATTTTCATTTCCAGTCGTGTTTTTGGTACCTTCTCAGACAGTGCTTCTTCTAGCGTGGCGAGGGCAGTGTCAGTGTTGCTGGAGTCCGTCTGGAGAGACTTCACTCTGTCCTTTAGATTCCCGAGCTGTTTATCTTTATCCCTCAGCTGCTCCTGAAGGTTTTCAATCTAAGAGAGAGGAAGAGGATAAAACGGGTCTGGATATAGCAAACATCTAACTGTTTATCCAGAGTTTGGAGTTCCCTTAAAAAAAATTAGATTTTTCAATTAGCTTTTTGTGAAGATAATCATCACAACTGAACACAATTTTTGTGAAAAGTAAAAAGCTAAGCATCTGCTATATGTTAACCATGGTCACATGACTCCAACATCACAACCATTAATCTTCAACAACAAAAATCAACAACAAAAAAAAAAATCTTGTGTAGGGTATTACTGATATATTGTAATGTTGTAGAATAAAATGTGAAAATATCTTGACTTGGGCTTTTTTTAAACCACAAATCCTATTTCAGGCATTTAACTAAAAGCCCATTCAAAAAACCCAGTGACTTTGGGATGGTGGAAATGTTTTACCGTGTTCGACTAACGGTGATAAAATCACACACTACACCTTTTAAAAAGCACATTGAACGGGAGTTTTTAATTTGACTTATTATCTTGATTGCCAATTAACAATTGCTTATACACGAGTTCTGCTTGTTTGCTCTAAAATGAATGCATTAGTTGTAAACTCACTATAAAGTTACAAATAAACCTTTTTGTGGAGAAATTGTTGGAGCATTTGTCACAAAAACATTTTAATGTGACAAGGGGCCAACAAACAATGTCAAAACAACAACGAAAAATGTCAAACAACAACAAATTGCACTGACAATGAGGAACATTAATAAGCCAGCATTCACTGACATGGATGGATGTATACTTCATATTGCTGTGTGTGGCGAGCTTCACAAAGAGTCAGATAAACTGTGCTGCCATTCAGAAACCGCATGTACTCAAGGCCATCTTACAAAGATGGATAACCTGATGTAACGGGAAAAGTACCTGGGCATCTGAGCAAGTCATATGGTCTGTTGGTTCATCTTTCACCTTGTTTTCCATTTGAACGGGTTTGTGTTAAAGGAAGCCTGAGGATAGTTCAACCCACAATGTCTATTGCTGACTGTGAAACATGGTGGTTGGTTTCTAATGGTACGGGCAGCATCTCAAGGGAATATTTATGCCTGATGATGTTCTATATGGTCAGATAATGGGCTAGTTTTCACTTCCTTCATTTCTTCCCAAGAACTTCTTTTTGATGAATGGTGCAATATCCCATTACCCACAATAATGGAGCTGTATGAATGGGATTCAAGAGCAAATGAAGCTGTTTTAAGGAACTACTGGGTGTTTTTTTGTGTTAATATGTAAGCAATAGGTTGTTGGTGATGTGACTTAAAATATCAGATAAAAAGAGATCAAAACAGCACAGAGAGCAAGAGATCAGAAGCTAAATATGGTTTGAAGCCTTTTTTGACACCTGAGATGTTTCCTGTGTGGCTGAATAACATGAAAAAGGTTAAAGAACCCAGCAAAGCATGCGGTGAGATGGTAAAGAGAGGGCAAAGATGAAAAAGGAGTTGAAAGAAGATACAGTGGAGAAATGTGCCAATGCTCTGTGGCTGTTCCTTGGAGATTGTTAAATGCATTCGAGGATTGCCTTATCTGTGAAGAGTGCAAGCAATTCTGCTTCCATTTTCAGTCAAAATATGGCACACTGGATATTAGAAAAGAGCATTAAGTGCATTTCTAATGCTGACTATAATGAAAAATAAATTCTCAGAAGGATCTCTTATGAACAAACGTTCTTCCAGTAACGTTTATAGAATGTTCGTTTTAAAGTTTTAAATACCTATCTTTTGTGTGTCCATCAGTGGCCAACTTTGAACATAGTTATGACAGCGTAATGTAATGACAAAATATACACAAATGTCCTTTGAGGTGTCACACCATCAAGCAAAACAAAAAAACATGGCATTGGCCTTACTTCAACAAACATCTCGCTATCCCTTGGATATAATAATGTTCTAAAAGCATTAAAACAAAAACATTGATAGTACATTGATCATGGAAGGTTTTTTCTGAAATGTTTTAGTTGGATGTTCGTCTAACATTTTGTTTTAAAATGTTTAGTGAACATTCAAAAGTAACATTTCCATAATGTTTTATAAATTATAAAATGGAATGTAACATTTAAACATTACATTTAAAATTTGAAAAAAAAATTTATTTTATTGACAATATGAATATTAGCAAAACATCTTAAAACATATAATTGTTAGCAGGGCTCATTACAAACCGTTTTCAACAAATCTGACTAAAACCAATAAATAGGCAATATAAAATGCTATATAAATCTGTAACATCTACTACAGTAAAAGAGGCTCCGCCTCCTTTCAAACCCAGTTGCTTATATCACACTCTTCCTGAGAAACAGCTTGCCAACATCACCCCAAACATTACTAAACGGCCATAAAAACAGTCTGACCTAATCTCTGAGTGATTTACCTTCTTCTGCAGGACGTTGATCTTGCGTTCTTTGACTTCCAGCATGTCTTTAATGTCTCTGATCTCCCCAGCCAGTGTTCCCTTCTCCTCAGTCAAGTCTTGCAATTGCTTCGTCTTCTTATTAAGGAACGATTCCTTCTCCTCCAGACGCAATCGGAGAGCGTCCACCTAACCAACACACCATGAGCATCAGAGTTCATGCAAAGCTGATGAGATATGCCTTCAAGTGCTAATATGGCAATACGTCATAAGTCAGATTTTATGTTAACAAGTGAAAACATAATTTTGTTAAAATGATTTTTTATTACCATTTAAAGTAATGCACAAACAATGGGAGTCTATGGAGCAGGGCTTTGTGCAAGAGTAAATTTTACTATAAAAATTAAATATTTTTGTAACCTCTGTTTGTAGGATGGCAGCGCGTTGCTCTTTGGCAGTGAGGGACTCTTTGAGCACTTCAATATGTTGTTTGCAGTCTGAATTCTGATTATTCAGAGTTTCCAGTTTTGTTTGCAGACCTAAAAGCTCGGATTCTTTTTTCGAGAGCTCCTGCTTGAGCTGGTCAATCTAAAAGAGATTGAGAAAGAAAAGAAGGCACAGAGAAAGATACTTTGTTATTTATGGGGCTGTTTACACCTGGCCACTTCATGCGTTTTCTGTGATCGGATAGCTATCCGATCGTGAAAAGACCAGGTGTAAATGCCCACCGAAACGCATTCGAGACGGATTTGAATCACATCAGGAGGTGGTCTGGGCCGCATTCCAGACGAAACTGGACAAGTCTAAATGCATCTGGTTGTTGAAACCACATATGTAAATTTTACTCCTCCCAAAAATGATAAAAAATAAACGTGTGAGAGCGTGTTATAGGCTATATGTCATGTAATAGTCAGATATGACGACGCTACTGCAACACGCATAACCGCAGATGAGCAGCAGCTGAGCGTATTCATCAAGTCAACGTGCAAACTATCGCAAATCAAAGTGAAAGTAATTCGCAGACGCTTAACACACAATCATCTTCATTAAAAGTAAAGAAACGAAAGGATCTTGCCAGGGCTGTTGCCGCTCTCTCTTATTGCTGTCTTTGATATTGAAATTAGCCGATGAACAATAAAATGCAGCTCATAACTGTTGCTTTCGGTGACGTGCACTCCTTTAAATCTGTATATTGCATAGGCGTAGCCACGGGTGTGCCAGGGTGTGCCGGTGCCACCCACAGTGGCAGCTGGCACACCTAAAAATAGATGCAGAATTATTTTTTATAGTCTTAATAAAAATGTTTTTCTAAACTTGGACTATTGTTGTTTACTTACAATATTTGTAAGGTAAAATTTAATTAAATTTTTAAATTATTATCGTTAACAAAATATCAGCCGACATTCGGACAGGACAGCCAACCAATCCGCAAACAGCCTCTGACGGCGACAAGGCTGCTGTTGAGGCTCGCGCAGCCTCATGAGGAGAAATGGAAACAAATGAGCGCAGTTCACACAAAGGAACTTAATGAACATACATTGGTTTAAAAAAAATATATGTAATGTGGAGTTTTTATATTTATAATATGATACAGTTAAGCAACATCACACGGCCACGAGTGCTGAATACCATCAATATTGAAAATGTGACACTGATTTCATATGACAGTTCAATAAAAAAGTAATTAATATCAAGTCACTTACATTTTAGACAATGTTTTTGTTCTATTTGAGCAGCGAAAATAGTTCCAATCAAAGATCACAGCAGAACCACAGCGCATCTCATCGGAAAACCGCATTACTGAATGATTCAGCGCTTTAACCGAATCGTTTGAGTCCTGAACGAATCATTTGAATAAATGACTCAATAACTCACTCATTAAGACGGTCACCTGCCGCCCCCTAATGGTGGTTTAGTTTCGTGTTTAAAAGGCTATAATTTATAATTCTTTTGAGTCTTCAGTGTCACATTATCCTACAGAAATTATTATAATATGATGCTCAATAAACATTTATGATTATTATCCATGTTGAAAACAGTTTTTTACATTTTTATTTCAGGATTCTATGATGAATAGAAAGTTCAAAAGAACAGCATTTATTTAAAATATAATCTTTTCTAACATTATAATGTCTTTACTGTAACTTTTGATCAATTTAACTCATCCTTGATGAAATTTTTTTTTTTTTTCTAATTTCTTTCCCCCAAAAATAAAAAATAAATTCTTACTGACCCCAAACTTTTGAATGGTAGTGATAATGTTACAAAAGCTTTCCATTTCAGATCAATTCTGTTCTTTTGAACTTTCTATTCATCAAAGAATCCTGAAATAAACATGTAAAAAACTGTTTTCAACATGGATAATAATCATAAATGTTTATTGAGCATCATATTGAAGACTGGAGTAATGATGCTGTAAATTCAGCTTTGATCACAGGAATAAATTACACTTCACTATATATTCACATAGAAAACAGCTGTTTTAAATTGTAATAATATTTCACAATATTAATTTTTATTTTATTTTTTTATCAAATAATTGCAGCCTTGGTGAGCAGAAGAGACTTCTTTTAAAAACATAAAAAATCTTAACGATCTAAATCTTTTGACCGGTAGGCTAATGTATATTTAAAACGATTAGGGAAAAATGCTCTTTATAAAGGTTAAAATATCATACATATGCAGATTTAAATATGTAAAAGCTGACTGAACACTGATGAGAATATTGCTTCAGAATAAATTATAATTTACAAAAAAAAAAAAATTTCTCTATAATTTTTTTACTCGGACAAGTGAATGACTGATTTACTTGTTCGAAGGACAAGCACATGAAAAGCCTTAATGTTGAGCCGTGAGTTATATTGTATATAGGCCTAGTATTATGGTTATGTGGCGAGCCTGAGTAGTTTTACACATCAGCCGAGTCTATTCTGTAAAGTTAGTGATATGCTGGGTCAGGTTTTTTGTTGCATATTAATCTGACAATAAATGTGGCACACCCAGTTTTTCTTATGCACACCCAGAGATGATTTTCTGGCTACACTACTGGTATATTGTGCGGGAATTGAAGATCGGATTTATATCCGTTTCGCAAAAACACATTTATGTGACCAGGTGTAAATGGAATCGTTTTGATAAATCGGATATCTATCCGATCTGAGAAAACGCATTAATTGGCCAGGTGTAAACAGCCCCCGACACATGGAAATTATGTAGCATACTGTATAAAATGTTACAAAACATCTAGCCAACTTATTTTTAATGAGTCATGTCATAAAACATGTTCATTTTTTTAATAGAAAAGCTGAAATGAGTATGGGAATTTTCTTCTCTATTCTGTACCCTCCTCACATAAAATATTTCAGAGCGCAATCCCCATTTAATATACATCAGCCATATCAATTATTGATGAAATGAGTTCTATAAATATCACAACAAAACCCCCAGCTGATTCACGAGCAGTGTTGTGCAAGTTACTTCCAAACTGGAATACATTATATATTACATGTTACTGTTATTTAAAAGTAATTCATTACCTTACAATATTACTGTCTCAGAATTGTAATGCGTTACATTACTCCTGTATTACTTTTGAGTTACTTTCACCAAAATAACTATACAGAAGTAGAACTTAACATTCTAAAATGACTAGGGCTTTAACGATATGCGATATGAAACCGAAATCGCGACACTCAGATCCACGAACCTGCAGAATAGTGACACACCCCTTCCAACTCCGAGTTATCCATACCGATCAGATCCAATGCTACCACATCTTTAAATTACTATTAGTATTATTTGAAGTTAACTTAACATTTTAAAATACGTAGACCTACACCACAAAACAAGTTGAGGATAAATTATTTAAAATTTGGGAATTCCAGCGTTATGGACATGACATTTTCACATTTTGTCAAAACTTGAAAAATAAATTCTCAGAAAATGCATTAACACCAAAATATTGAAACGTCTGTTTATCCATAGGCTCCTCCCTGAAAGGAGTCGACATTAGAAAAATATCATAAAATATCAATATTTTATATTTAATATTAGGGAAATAGACAGTCATGCGTGACAAAAAAAAATCTTTAACTTTTAGGAGTCAACGATTTTTGGTGTTGTAATTTTGTGAATTACTGTGCAAATCGGATGAAGAAGGGTTGGCTCTCCACAGAACATAAAATATTCATTTTATTTTATTTTTCGTGTTCGCATATATGAGGAAAAAACAATGTTACAGTCACAGTTCTCCGTTACGGACGCGAGCGACTTTCACAAAGACCTTACACAGAAGACACAAAGCCTTTCTTTAAAGTGAATTTCGTTTTGTATTAATTGTATCTTAATTTTAATCAATGTTTGATCAACCAATTGCCTGGATTTTATAAATAAAAAGTAGGCTAAATATAGACAATTATAAATAATCACGACACGGAGGACAATTCACTCATAAATGAACCGAAACTCAGCGTATAAGGTAGCCTATTCACGGACCTGAAAAATATATCTATATTGAAATGTCTATGTGTAAAACAGAACAATTCAAAACGAAAGAAAACAGACTGCTCTCTGCTTATGAAATGAAATTAAATGTGCATTTCTCTCTGGTGCACTAGATGCTGACTCGCGATCTTCGCAGTAGGCGTCAACTTCATCTTGACTTTATTAATAAACAATTAAAATGTCTCCTTGCTATATTTGACATATTCATAATCATTGCTTTTGCCGGTTCTTTGTGACAGCTTTTAGGTGCTTTATCGGCAGCGCCGCCGCCCTTAAATGAACGCGTCACCACCGCATCAAAAACATGATTGCGTGATGAACACATGAAAAATACCACATAAACATAGCCTAACTGTTTAGAAAGAAAATACAGAATGAATAGCCTAATGCGCATACGTCCATCTCGCGAATGTACAGTCGTCTTCATGCCATCTTCACCATTAGCCGCTTCTTCACTGGCCAGCACGAGCACAGAGGCCGAAATCTCTATATCGCTATACAAATAGGCTATATCAGACGCTGCCATATAGTTTTTATTAACAGACTTGGACACCACACGCGGCTATTGACTGACCACGAACAGGTAATTTAGCGTAGGCTACTTGCATTTTTCATTTGTTAATGTCTCGCGGTCTTGCTGTGTAGTTTTATTTTTTTTACAATTAAAACTAAAAGTCTGTTGTAACTTGTAACTCAAGCCTTACTGAACATGTACCGAGTAAAATATTACTGAAAATGGATTAGTAATGCCTTACACTACTGCGTTACAGCAAAAAGTAATATGTTACTGTAATGCATTACTTTTGTAACGTGTTACTCCCAACACTGTTCACGAGCATGTTAAATACAGCAAAGACATCACCAGTGATAATACCCACGTACATGTGCACAAAAATCCACCTCTTCTAACCAATGACAGATAGAGAAAATCTACTTTTCTGTCAAGATACATGCCAAATTGTAAAATTGGGCGGAGTAAATCAAACAAACCAATCAGATCTCATTATCAGAATATCATTACATCATTGCATTAAAGGCCAATTCACACTGCACTGACAGATAGAAGTGTTTTGACAAAAAACACTGTCAGGACAGTCGTGAGAAATATTTACACAGATCCTACAGATTCGATTTGAATACTGCTGCTTCTAGCATTACTCAGCAAACCTATCATTACATTTCCACCAGACATCTGTGAGGATGTTCTCTGCCACTTCCAGTGAAACCCATCACTACAATTTGTGAAAAAGACATTTCTTTATATAAAAAAAAAAAAAAAACTCAAAGATATATATTGTCTGAGGATGCACTGGTTGCAGAATTTAGGCTAACAACGGTATAATAATAAAAATTATTTTTAATGTTAACATATATTATACATTTTGACATATTTACACGGATATTGTAAATCTTTACTGTTTTATCTGCTTTTAAAGTGAACATACAACAGTGTTCACAATCCATCTCACTTATAGAGATAAAGACAAAACTCTATGGCGGGACTTCTATCCATTGAGAATCGATTGGATGGTGTCTGTCTGTATGATGAGCGTTTGGAGGGAGGGGTTGGTGATGTCAACCTCAATAGGACAGTGGTTTCAGTGACAAAGCAAGTTTTCACATTTCGCAAGATTACAAAGACAAAACTTTCTTAACAAAAAATCTTTGGAAACATTCACTAATGAAAATCAGGTCCCAAAATATACATCCTCAGGCTGCTACTGTACCAATAATTACAGGTTCACCCACAACAAAAAATGAAAATCTTGTCAGTATTTTCTCAAATCTGATCTAAATTTCAGTGTGCTTCTCATGCAAACCGCATGGCTTCCAGAAGATTGTGTGTGGAAGTTGTGCGGACTATTTAATGATGCTATTTTAATGATTTGGAGCTTGATAGTTGTGATCAGTGTGAACTTTTCAGTCCTACTTTTGTGCTCAACATGGGTTTACAACAACAGGAGAGTAAATAATGACAGAATTTTCATTTTTGAGCACAGAAATATTGTGCATTATCAGTTACCTACATAAACTGATCCATTTTTTGTCTATGGCTGTTTACAGTTTAAAGCTCCCTAGAGAAGTTGTTTACCTTGGACTTCATGAACTTGGAGTGGTTTTTGTACACCTCCATCTGTTTGATCTCCTCTTCCCGATCCTCCGTGTTCAGCAATCCATTCGCCTTCAACATCTGTATCTCATCCTCCAGGTCCCGAATGTTGCGTTCCAAGGATGCGATTTTGGTGTCCTGGATAAACAATTTAGTGGAAAAATTAGCGACGTTGTGCTCCATCATCTTAAGCTAGTATGACAACTTTGGTGCGATTCTACGGATCGAAGCATGCCGAACCCAATTCCCAACAGACAGGCGTGATCACAACACGAGGAAGACAGGGATATGCGAAACTCTAACGTCTTGCAGCATCGCCAGTGAGTAGCTGCAGTACTGCTGCAAAGCCCAAGCAGAATCGGTCTTTCTCATGCTAATGGATCAGCATGTAATCACCATTTGGTAGAACTGAGCGCACATCCAGCCCGGGCGGGAGAGATGCTCTGGGAAACAGAGAGGCGTGCGTGTGTGCCTCTTTGGACTGTAAGACTGAGAGTTGCAGCGTTGCAGCTCCTTCGGCTTTTTAAATAAATAATACAACGTCTTTGGCATTAGCTATGGTCCATCTCCCATTCAGACATAAGAGAATGTTTGCCGTTCCTTCTCACAAGCTCTCTCCGGTAACCCGCCCTTCCTTCTCTCTCTCTCTCTCTCTCTCTCTCTCTCTCTCCTCTTCTCTCTTCTCTCTCTCTCTCTCTCTCTCTCTCTCTCTCTCCTCTCTCTCTCTCTCTCACTTTCCACTCACTCTCTTGTCTTTTTGTTTTCACAGACATCAATAGGCACCATTTTCACACGAGGCCTTTGAAAACCAATATCCCATTTCCCATATACTGTACACACAGGGTCGATTTCCTAGATAAATCACAGCTAGTCTTCTCGTCAATGTTTTTAAGGCATAGCCTATTTAAATGTGCAATAGTTCTATTTGTTTTTTAGCATATGGATGTAACGCTATACCCTGCGGCTCTATGAAAGATAATATCCATCTTCAGAGAATAAGCAAACAGATCACATTGCTCTCTTTTCTGTCATCCTCTCCCATGCCTGCATTCATGCTCTCTGTGTTGTAAACAACTCCACCTGTTCCCATGGCACCAGAATCAGCATCCCGGCTCAGCCAATAGGGCGAGAGAACACTACCGGTGATGCTTAAAAGAAGGTTAAAAGAACAACGGAAACCTGTACAGGTGGAGCAGATTTTGGTTGAGGGAAAATGCATAAATCGAATTAGCGAAGTTGAACTTTGAATAGGTGTGTATCATCAATGCTTACATGTCACATGGATGCAGGGGTGAACTCTGGGTAATATTTAGCTCCAATCAGAGTGGACCCGAGGGGTGTGTGCGTGCCTTGCATGAGGTCATGCTTTATTTTTAGAGCGGTGTGTAATGCTTCTGTTGGCAGGAGTTGCTCTGTCTGTGAGCGCCGCACAAACCCACTTACTGTTTCATTCAGCCATTAACCAGAATGCTGCAGTGGATCTGCCATTTCTCTCGTCTTTCTGCTTTATTCTGTTCATATTCTGTTTGCTTTTTCAGTCTATTGTTCTTCGGGAGCAGTCAGAACATGCCATAATGACAGTACACAAGTCTTTTATACTCACCAAGGATGCATTTATTTGATCAAAAATATATTAAAAACACCATTATTGTAAAAAATATTATATATTTATATATATTTTTAAATGTAATTTATAAAGTTGTGCTGCTTAATATTCTAAATCATTTTTAGGATTATTCAGTGAATAGAAAGTAAAAAAAAAACAGCATTTATTTGAAATAGAATTCTTTTGTAACACTAGAAATGTCTTTCCTGTCACTTTTGATCAATTTAACACCCTGTTTTATGCACCCTTGATGAATAAAAGTCTTAAAAAAATCTTACTGGACCCAAACTTCTGAAAAATAGTGTATAAAAGCATTGGCAGATCTGTACCTTCATCTCTATGATAGTCTGAAGAGCTTTAGTTTTTCCAGGGTCTTGGTGGTGCTGGTTTCTGCGATGAAGCTCCTGAGAAAAAAACTGAACATTATGATAAATATAATTGCAAAATATAGACCACAAAAATACAAATACCAAAGCTATCACCCTTTATAAAAATAAATGAGGTTAAAATTCATTATTTACTGTAGCCCTAACTCTATCCCTAACCCTGACCCAACACAATTTCAATGTCAATCCAGGAACATCTGATGATCACATTGTGCATTCTGATCTTATTCACTTTTTTCACATTTTTATAGTTTCATCTTATTCACACTTTAATACCAGTTCATCTTATTCACACTTTAATATCAGTAGCTTTGTTTCCATCCACACGTTTTTATCCGAATTAAGTGATATCGAATGGCCTTATGGAAACAGTCAAATTCAATTGAATTTCATGAATATGGACTCAAATGAAATGCTTTCGGTCTCATCGGATTTTATCTCGATCAATATACGGCTTATGCGATAAACGCTGATGGAAACGTTATTATGGCGCTATCCATTTTGTCTAGCAAAACTTTGTTCACAAATGTTTGCTTGAATGTTGTGCAAAAATGAATGGAAACACCTTAAAATGTCTCAAATCAATTCGATATACCAATTTGATCGGAAAACAGCATGTGACGTCATTACGCACATGTTTTTATTCGCTTTAAAGCCATTGGATGAAAACACACTTTCACCAGCTTTATTCGCATGAGTTTTTTTACCGAACTTCAGATAATTCGATTGACAAGTGGATGAAAACTTGGCTAATGTCTTTAGTATGTAGTACAAACATGATTAAAATGACAGGTGGGCAATGGGGGAAAGCCTTGTTTTGCCCTCCAGGTGGGCATTTCTATAAGGGTGTGACGTCATGTGAAAACTATGACTTCTCTTTGAGCACATAGTGAATGATGTGCATGATCTGTGTGGTTGTAACAGTGCTGGCATGGATCTCCTCACGGTCCAGATGACTCAGTGACCATATGCTGTTATTGTCTAAGTTGCATCTGACAATCTCTCCGCTTATTACAATGGCAAACCACTTAACCTCAGATCGTTCCATGGAAATATAGGCTCTGCTAGAAAGTGCTTTGAAACTGTTACAATGCACCAATACGTCAGGTTACGTCATATAAGTATCTGGGTGTTTTTATCGATTGTTCCCTTACCTGGCACATTCATGTTGAAAATCTTTGCGCCAGGTTGCAACAAAGGATGTACTTTTTAAGAAGGCTAAGACTGTATGGTGTCAATAGCAAACTCCTGTTTCTGTTTTTTAAAATGATTTTAGAAAGTGTGATACATTATAGCATGCAGACCTGGTATGGTAATCTATCAGTTCAGCTTAAATCCAAGTTAGGGCGTCTGATCAGTACAGCTTAGAATTGTAGGTTACCAAGAACAGTGCTACCTACAGTCATTGTACGAAAAATCGGTGCTCAGGGAGGCAAATAAGATTCTAGATGACCGAACACATATTCTCAATAAGGAACTAGAGTTGTTACCCTCAGGTAAACGATTAAGAATGCCGAAATGCAGGTTAAAGAGGTATAAAAACTCATTCGTGCCAGCTGCTATCAAGATGCTAAACAGTAACAAATGATTGTTACACAATTGTACACTTTTTATTCCCACTATGCTGTGCACCGTTTTCACGGTACAGTATAATGAGGCATGGTTGTATTGTTTGTTGTAAGTGTGTGTCGCAGTGGCTGTAGCCCAAGACAAATTTCCCCCTTGGGGGACATTAAAGTATATTTTATCTTTTATCTTTATCTTTACATCCACTAAAATCCACTTTCAACCCCCCAAAAAGTTTGAGTAGAACCTTACCTCTCTCAGATGGATGTTTTCCTTCTCCTTCTGGTCTAATATCACCTCCAGGTGTCCCAGCTGAGCTTCTGCTTCTGCTATACGCCTGGCTCGCTCTTGTTCCTCCTCATCTGATGCCCTTCCTGAGGCTGAGGGAAGCCCTTTACTCTGCAACATCTCCAAAAGCTTCTTTATGGACTCGTCTCTGGCTCCCAGCGTCTGCTTCTGCGTCTCGATCCTCAGCTCCATCTCTTCCAGCGTCTTCCTCAGGAGGAAGAGCTCTTTGGCCTGACGGTCATGTTCGGCTTGGAGTCGACGGAAGTTGTCTTCGGTCAGCTCGATGGTGGTGAAGTGATCGCCTCCGCCGCCCCGTGAGCCGCTCTCCTGCTGGAGAAGATGGTTGAGGTCGCGTTGAGTCCTCAGCTCGTCCTGCAAGGCCTGGATGGTCAACTGGAGGTGCTGGAGAAGAAACCGAAAGCAGGAATGAACTTGACATGCTTTGGGATCTTTGGGATTTAGAGAATAATCAGAGGGTATCCTCAACCAGACCCATGGTTTGAGATCAAAAACAGCAGGTTAAATTTTGAAATAAAGGTTATAAAGACCTCACTGTTATGTATAAACATATCACACTGTGTCTTAAGGCCCGTTCACATCAAGAACAATAACTATAAAGATAACTATATTGGCGTCCACACCAATGCATGAAATCATTCTGTTTATCATAAGCGCGTGCTGCAGTTTTGTCATCTGCCGCCTTAAATGTTTGATCTTTTTAAAGCAGGATGAATTCTGATGTCTGAATTCTGGCTGTCAATCATTTTTTTGTTCATCGATTCAAAAAAAAATTCTGACCGTGATTCCAATTATATCATCCCTCTTTGTTATTATCGTTATAGTTGTGGAATGGACTTCTATTCCAGCCACTATTCTTCTAAATGTATAATGATTTTTAACTAAATCTTTAAATTTAAACTAAATCTTTGCCGTTATCATTATAGTTATTGTCCTTGATGGGAATGGGTCTTTAATTTAACCAGATGCTGCGCAACTATTATATTTGCATCAAGCTATTTTTCTGTCCTCAACGAAAGTTCAAACCTGAAAAGTGACAAAATCACAGCCAATCAGAACATGTTTGATGTTGGAAGAAAGAAGTAGGGACTTTGGACCAATTATTCTCAACTAAAACTGAAAACTATTATAAAAAAAATTATGAAAGTAATTGAAAGTCTGTAATTGAAAGTAAGCTGTATAAAATATAATGTAAATATAATTATAAATATAATTTTTCTGATTGTATACAACATTTTATTCCTAAAATAAATGGTGAAAATGTTAGTATTTTTGGCTGTTGACAATATTTTCTGATTTGTGGAGTGATAAATAGAGATATCCAAAATCCCCTCTGTAAAAACCTTTGGCTCTAATATATCAAATAAATTAAACAACACTTTTTAACCTGACTTCATCCAGTGTTCAGATTTTTGTTCTAGAAATGTATGCAAATTAGTGCATATTTAATTACACAATGCCTCATCTGCATATTTAAACATACAAGTTCAGAAAACTTGTAATACAAAAATGATTTTTTTCTATTATTAATAGAATCAATCAACTAGTGAAGTATGGTCATATTTATACGTTTTTTTTTTTTTTTTTACCCTATTCACCTGGGGTGTCTCGCCTTAAAGATATTTAGATGTATTTAAAAAGAAAAATAATAAACATGACAAAATGCATGAAAAAAATACTAAAACTATAATAAAAAATATAAAACCTGCTTAAAAAAATATTAATAAATACTACAATAGTATATAAATCACTGTAAAAAGTGATCAGTTGACTGACTTAATAATTTTAAGCCAACTCACTTTTTTTAAAGTAAATAAACTTCATGCGTAACTTGACAATTCCACATAACTTAATTCTTTCAATTACGCATTAAATGTATTAATAATTTTAAGGCAATGGTTTTCCTCACTTTTTTTAATTTAAGTCAACTGATAACTTTTTACAGTGTAAAATAAGACCTTTGGACCAATGAGATTTCTCTATGGGCGGGGCTAGAACGAATTGCCTATACCATTGCAGCATCGTACCTGGTTTGTGTACAGATGACTTAACTTAACTGGTTAATTTTGTAATTCATAATGACTTTGTCATTTTTTTATTTCTAATCATGAATACAGTAAAATGCTGATTGCTGAATTGCCAAACTGCCAAATGTATCAATATCTATATATACAGTAGCCTATATATCTTAGTGAGGGAATCCAAATGAATGATATGGCACCGCAGTGTGGTCTATTCTAGGAGAGGAAACAGGAAAAGATTCGGTTTCTCCTGAGAAAACACTAACTAATAACTCGTTAAATAAGGTTAATGACAAAAAACTGTGCTAGAAATAGTCACAAGATAATGGGGTTTTCTAGTCTATGTGGCACATGTGGCGCCTTCGGCAGAATGAGAGTATATGGGCCCAGAACTGGATCAGATAACCCACAATCGTCTCTGGAAATTTAGATGAACACACACCCTTGCACTATCACAAACAGAACACATAATTCCGTCAGAAGAACCGGTCCAATCGAGTATCACAGGCATGCTTTTGGTCAGGATTTTAGGGAAAAAAACAGCTATTTAAGGCCAGAGTATCCCGTCTTAGCTTATCTTGGAGGATCATGGAGGAGCAGATAAGGGAAAATGTTCCTTTTTGAAGTTGTCCTTAAATATCTGATCCATTTAATGATAATAATTAAAATGGCAATTGTGGTCTCAGATCAGCACCTAGTAGGGATGCACTGATATATATATTTTTTTTGCTGTTGTTATGCTGAAATTTGCTTGCCAGTGTAATCTATAATGTTTTGGCTTTTTTATTTTTCTAGTTAAGTTAATCTTTTTTTTTTTTAAATACATGTACATGCTTTTATCACATCAAAAACATACCATAAAAAATGGTAATTGAAATTTGGCAAAAACATTTTTTAATGAAATGAAATAAATAAATAAATAAATATGCTTCCTATATGAAAGCTTGTTTTTGCCCTTTAATTTGACAAATATAATGAAATAGGTAATTATGACTTTTTATCTCTTTTATACAGTTTATACTGTATCTAAAAGTCAGAATTGTGAGAAATAAACTCACAACTGCAAGAGAAAAAAATCCAGAAATTTGAGTTCTAAAGTCAGAATTGTGAGATAAAAAAATTCACAATTACCTTTTTTTATTCTGTGGCGGAAACAAGCTTCCATAGCTTCCAATACCGGCCTAATCAGACCAAAGCAATAATTAAAAATCCAAATATGGTTTATACTGCTTTTTGTCAGCATTATTGTGTACGGAACCCCCCTAGTCCCACTTTGTGGGAAAAAAAAATTATAACTATCTTGTGGCCTTAAGATAGTAACTCGTGGCCTCAAGATAGTAACTCGTGGCCTCAAGATAGTAACTCGTGGCCTCAAGATAGTAACTCGTGGCCTCAAGATAGTAACTCGTGGCCTCAAGATAGTAACTCGTGGCCTCAAGATACTAACTCGTGGCCTCAAGATACTAACTCGTGGCCTTAAGATACTAACTCGTGGCCTTAAGATAGTAACTCGTGGCCTCAAGATAGTAACTCGTGGCCTCAAGATACTAACTCGTGGCCTCAAGATATTAACTCGTGGCCTCAAGATATAACTCGTGGCTCAAGATAGTAACTCGTGGCCTCAAGATAGTAACTCGTGGCCTCAAGATAGTAACTCGTGGCCTCAAGATAGTAACTCGTGGCCTCAAGATAGTAACTCGTGGCCTCAAGATAGTAACTCGTGGCCTCAAGTAGTAATCGTGGCCTCAGTTAACTCGTGGCCTCAAGATAGTAACTCGTGGCCTCAAGATAGTAACTCGTGGCCTCAAGATAGTAACTCGTGGCCTCAAGATAGTAACTCGTGGCCTCAAGATAGTAACTCGTGGCCTCAAGATAGTAACTCGTGGCCTCAAGATAGTAACTCGTGGCCTCAAGATACTAACTCGTGCTCAGATGCGTGCCTCAAGATAGTAACTCGTGGCCTCAAGATAGTAACTCGTGGCCTCAAGATAGTAACACGTGGCCTCAAGATAGTAACTCGTGGCCTCAAGATAGTAACTCGTGGCCTCAAGATAGTAACTCGTGGCCTCAAGATAGCTAACTCGTGGCCTCAAGATAGTAACTCGTGGCCTCAAGATAGTAACTCGTGGCCTCAAGATACTAACTCGTGGCCTCAAAGTACAACCGGCCTCAAGAATAACTCGTGGCCTCAAGATACTAACTCGTGGCCTCAAGATACTAACTCGTGGCCTCAAAAGATATAACTCGTGGCCTCAAGATAGTAACTCGTGGCCTCAAGATACTAACTCGTGGCCTCAAGATAGTAACTCGTGGCCTCAAGATACTAACGTTACCGTGGCCTCAAGATAGCTAACTCGTGGCCTCAAGATAGAATTGCCTCAGTATAACTCGTGGCCTCAAGATAGTAACTCGTGGTCTCAAGATAGTAACTCGTGGCCTCAAGATACTAACTCGTGGCCTCAAGATACTAACTCGTGGCCTCAAGATAGTAACTCGTGGCCTCAAGATAGTAACTCGTGGCCTCAAGATAGTAACTCGTGGCCTCAAGATAGTAACTCGTGGCCTCAAGATAGTAACTCGTGGCCTCAAGATACTAACTCGTGGCCTCAAGATAGTAACTCGTGGCCTCAAGATACTAACTCGTGGCCTCAAGATACTAACTCGTGGCCTAGTTATAGCGAGATAGTTATAATATAACGAGATAGTTATAATTTTTTTTTTCCACAAAGTGGGACTAGGGGGGCTCCGTAATTGTGCATCCCTAGTAGATAAGAACAACACTCAAAGAAACCTGTGAGATCTGAATCCAGGGATCAGGTTCAGGGTACAGTCTGGTTCAGGGACATGATCACAGTGCATGTTCTGCGCACGCTAGCGGTGGCGAACATGACAACAAACCTTTGTCCTCCGGGCGTCCATCAGGTGCTGCATGATTGTGGAGCGCAACAGAACAGAAAAAAATGAAAACACAGCAGAGTGAGTGCAGAAGGAGATGGACTAAGCAATGATACAAGAACAAAACTGATAACATTATTCAAAGGATTCAATTACAAAGAATAATGAGGCATTTTACATTCAGGACACTGTATACAAACACATTGTTAATGGAAACGTAATAGAATGGAAAATACAATTAAAGACCATATAGGAAGTCATAAAGTTAATGTGAATGATCATTCTGGAAAGAGATTAGATATTAATGGGATAAATACACTGTGATTTATATCTTTGAGTCGTGGCACTGTAATGCCTGTCTTTGACCAGCAGAGGGAAGGGGAGAGCTGTTTCTGAGACGCACGAGTGAACTGTGAGCTGGCTTGTGCCAGCCTGTCTTAGTTCCAGATCAACGGGCACTCAGTCTTATGTAAGAAATGCCGTTTTGGGCTGGTACACTTCTGCCATTATACATTCTCCTCATATAGAGACAGACACACACACTATAAACACATAGAGGACTCGTGCAAACAAATGCATGCAAACTACTAAACAAAACCACGTATTTGATATTCAACAGCCACAATGATAATGCATAATATCCAAGTCACATTTCACCCTAAAATCAAAATGAAAATAATGAGTATACACACACCACACACACACACACACACACACACACACACACACACACACACACACACACACACACACACACACACACGTCTGGTTCGCTATCTTTGTGGGGACTCTCCATAGGCATAATGACTTTTATACTGGACAAACTATATATTATATCCCCCTACACTGCCCCTATCCCTAAACCTACCCATCACAGGAGACATTCTGCATTTTTACATTTTTAAAAAAACGTTGTTTTTTATGTTTTTTAAGCTATTTGAAATATGAGGACTCATGCAATGTCCTCATATATCACGTGTAAGTTGTAATACCAGTGTAATATGCATGTCATTATACACATTTGTGTCCTCATATATCACAAAAACAAGAGCACATCCACACACACACACACACACACACACACACACACACACACACACACACACACACACACACACACACACACACACACACACACACACACACACACACACACACACACACACACACACACACACACACACACGGTTTTGATTTTTCCCCTCATTGTTCTCAAAGGATTTTAACATATGTATACATACTCTCTCTCTCTCTCTCTCTCTCTCTCTCTCTCTCTCTCTCTCTCTCTCTCTCTCTCTCTCTCTCTCTCTCTCTCTCTCTCTCTCTCTCTCTCTCTCTCTCTCTCTCTCTCTCTCTCCACACTCTCTCTCTCTCTCTCTCTCTCTCTCTCTCTCTCTCTCTTATATATATATATATATATATATAGTATATACACACACGCACAGTTGTCAAATCTTCAATGCAGGATTCACAAACTGCTTGCTCTTGAAAGATGGTGTTCAAAATACTTAGTTTTGAGTTTTATATTATCTCCTGCTTACTGAAATACTTACTGAAATAAATTACTGAAATACTTCTGCTGATCAGCTGTGGGCCACTATTACCTAAAACTGTGTCTATTAATGCAGATTGTCTGTCGTTCTCATTACTTTGAGGAAAGATTAAGCATGGAGCAAGATTTGTTTTACCAACGATAATGTTACATCAGTCATTCACACTAGAGCTTGGCTAATGTATGCACGGTTATTGATACAGTTTCCATATGTTCACAGCAATAAATTAGAAAAATACTAAATAAATAAGTTAAATAAATAAGTAAAAAAAATCGGTTTGTTGATGGACATGCACTTGTTAATGCTGATGGTGAAGTTTATTATTTATTTACAGTTGCAACATCTCATAATGTGCCGAGTAACTTAGTGTATCACTGAGAAACGTGCTTGAGTTGTTGCGATGGAGGTTCCGGTTGATGGAATAGTTCTTTCCAATGTTTCATCATCGGATTTATGCTCAGATTGATATGGTAAAATCGACGTCATTTTTCGTTAACTGTTTACGTGTTTGCGGACAATCTCCGACACTCAGGAGTCAGGACAAGCAGAGATGACGTTGTTATATGGTAATGAGAGTTTTTGTTTTCGACACGCCCACTGTACGCGGTAGACCAATCACAACAGACTGAGCTGTCTGGCCAATCAGAGCAGAGTAGCTCGCGGATAGGAGGGATTTAGTGAGATTGATTCATCTGACGAGTCGTTTGAGAATCTTTGAAAATGTGGTAATGTGCAAAATTGTATATTATGAGAAAATTACCACTTTTTTACCTTTGCATATAAACCTGTTGTAGGAGACTCCAAAACAGTATTAGAAAACTTTAAAGGTGCTATATGTAGCTTTTCTTCTAAAATGAATCCTTTTTTATTGCCTGTGTGTGAATGGGTTCACACATTACAATGATCCACTTTTCGGGTTTTGCTATTACCTCTGAAGGCCAGTATTCCTATTTCTATGTGAAGGCTCCGCGAAATCCATCGGATGTGACGTGCATGCGCGCTCCCGAGCCTCTCTCCTGTTTATATACAGTCTAAAAGACGCCACTGCAGCAAACTACATGAGTCTGATAACACCAAAAAACGACCTGCCTCCAGCACAACACACACTCCAACACAAACTCCACATAAATATAAAAACCAAAAAACGTGAATCGGATCAACTTCGGACGAAAACACGGATCAACATCGGCAGAGCGTTTGAATTATAGAGAGACCTCCGCTTTGTTTTGGGTATAGGTATATATTTAGGTATAAAAACAGACCCGGAGTTGGCTTTCATCCCTATTGTGATGCTGTCTCCGGTGTGTTGAAAGTCTCGGTGTGGCCGGGTACCATGAGTGCTCGCTCCTGAGTTCGAGCACGCGCATGAGCGCTCTTGTAAAAATTGGTTGCAATCTGAAACATCACCGCTAGAGGCCACTAAAACTACACATAGCCCCTTTAAAATAGCATAATAGGGGCACTTTAAAAGAAGCCTAACTGCATTTACCCTACACAAAATATAATTTCTTATTCCTTTATTTTAATTGAAGGGTGAGCTATGACATGTTCTTGTCAGGTTTTGTGAGATTCACTCATCCTTCTAATGTAACTACCAATATAAATGACTAATTGGGCTTTTTGACTCGCTGCTGATAGTCTGCGCTCGTTCCCTCTTAAAGAATCAAATGCAGCTGTAAGGAGTCTTCTGTGTTTACCGCAGGCACATTAGCAAATTAATTCAGACTCCTTAAACAGACACACACACACACACACGTTCACGCTCGACTGCAAACGCACACAAAATCAAACATGCTCTCAATTTATCACAGATAAACGTTACGGATACAGCATAGATATGCACGACACACAAAAACAGAGGAGATGAGAGTTTGGCTAATTCAATTTGTCGACCAAACAAACTCTCTATTTCTACATCTCTATTTCTGTTGTTTTCACTCTTCCTAAATTGTGTTTCCTTCGGGTCAGGACGTTTATTGAGGACACAAGGCCCTTCTGTCTATCCGTCTCCTTCCCAGTTATTTATCCTCCCCTCCTCCTCTTTTCTCCAATCAATAATCCGTCTTGGCTGGCAAAGAATTTAAGGGGAAACGGTCCAATTAATCCATTTACATAATTACAACAGTTTGCTAGGAACCACAATCTCATGGGTTGCAAAATGCTGGCCAGAAAAAAACTGCATATGGGAGATATATGGTACCATCCATTTAAAGGGACCATGTTCACCTTTGGAAAAGTAACAGACTTTAGATTTTTGGGTGAACTGTCCCTTTAAGAGCTTGAGGTTTGAGTGGAGATAGCTGAGTCATTCAGAAGTGTTCAACTTTCATGTTGTGTGTGTGTGAGCGGCTCTCAGATGCACTGAAGCATAGGCAGGCATGAATATGTATCCCATACGGCAGCGAGTGATAAAGGGAGAGCTGGCAGCCGGCAGGAATATTCCACAGCATCCCGAGGCAGCCCACATCACTTCCTCCCCCTCTCATTACTCATTACCCCCCGCTATTATCACATATTGTATCTCTATGCTCTGTGTTTAAAACGAGAGGAAAATGTTTTAAAAAATGTTGCGGATCATGTTTCCATTTTTGTATACTGTATAAACTGTATATTCTATACATCCCCTTACACTAACCCTAACCCCTAAACCTACCCGTCACAGAAAACTTTCTGAATTTTGACATTTTCAAAAAACATCACTTTATATATATATATATATAAAACGATTTATAAGCTGTTTTCCTCATGGGGACCAAAAATGTCCCCACAAGGACAAGGATTTCGGATATTGCCATCTTTGGGTTATACCCATAATATCATCATCATCGGCAGTCCGTCGTATATCGACGATGACTGTCTGGATTGGAGGCTATTGTAGGCAGGCTCTCATGTGGGCCAGAAGGCCTGCTCTCGATCTACAACAGCGATGGCATTTGCTACAGACAAAGTCTCTTGCTGCAATGGAATAGTGCCGCCTCTCATGGGCTTTCTCGTAGTCTTCCTGACGCTTTTTCTCAACAGCTAGGACAGCTGTTTTCAATCCACGCTGCCATTTCTCACGCTGCAGGGCCTGTTCCTCCCAGCTTTCCGGGAAGATCCCGGTTTTCCTCATATGTCTTTTCAGGGCATCTTTGAAACGCAGTTTTTGACCACCACGGCTTCTTTTGCCCTCTTTTAACTCTGCGTAAAAAACTGCTTTGGGCAGTCGGCTGTCACTCATCCGGCGCACATGTCCAGCCCATCGCAGTTGTGATGATGTAATTAGAGCTTCAACACTGACAGAGCCAGCTCGTTGGATTACCTCTACATCTGGGATTCGATCCTGCCATCTGATGTGTAAAATGGCACGTAGATGACGTAGCTGAACTCGTGTGAGTGTTTTGATCTGTCTGCTGTAGAGCGTTAAACACTCAGTGGCATAGAGCAAGCAAGGAAGTACAGCAGCATTGTAGACTTTCACTTTTGTGCAGTACGAGATGTCGTGACAGCTCCAAAGGCGCTTCTCAAGAGAGCCAAAAGCCTTGGTAGCAGACTGAATTCTCCTCTCAACTTCCAGATCTGAGGAGTTTGTGTAGGTCACTGTACTGCCAAGGTATGTGAAGGCCTTGACAGATTTCAGGGGCTCTCCATGTACCATCACTGGCTGTGGCTCTCTCATATTGTTAAAACACATTGGTGGTGGTTGATACAAAAGTTTGGTCTTCGAGATGTTAATGTTCAGTCCGAACAAATCTGCTGCCCACGAAAACCGGTCTACTATATGTTGCATGTCCTCAGCGTTGTTAGCCACGAGAGCAGAATCATCTGCATAGAGCAGCTCCCGGATGCATAGTTCTCTGGTCTTGGTGGTTGCTCTAAGTCGGGCTAAGTTAAAAAGCTTACCGTCTGTCCTAGTGCGAATAAAGATCCCCTTGTGCGGATCAAGGCCCATTGAATCTTGCACAGCTGTGAGGTATAGCGAGAAAAGCGTTGGTACAAGCACGCATCCCTGTTTCACACCATGGTTCACTTCAAAGGCTTCACTGGGTTCCCCACCAATGAAAACTTGTCCTTTCATCCCTATGTGAAACTGCTTGATGATGTTGACAAGCTTATCGGGGCATCCATAGATCTGCAAGACTTTCCAAAGAGTTCCTCGGTCGACCGTGTCGAAAGCCTTTGAAAAGTCTACGAACACCACAAAGAGAGACTGATGTTGCTCCACTGCTTTCTCCTGTAGCTGCCGTAGGGTAAAAATCATGTCAGTGGTAGATCTCCCCGACCTAAAACCGGATTGACTTTCTGGTAAGACTTGCTCGGCGATGTTTTTGAGCCGACCGAGTATGATTTTAGCCAGAACTTTGCCTGTTATGGCTAACAAGGAAATGCCTCTGTAATTTCCACAGTCTGCTCGGTCTCCCTTTCTCTTGTAGATTGTGACAATGAGTGCATCCTTAAAGTCCTGAGGTACACACTCATGAACAAGGCAGCTGTTAAAAAGTTTCAGGAGCTCCTCTCTGAGTACTCTTCCGCCTTTCTTGAGCACCTCTGAGGGGATTCCATCTAGACCTGGTGCTCTGTGGCTTGCTGTTGCCTTTAGGGCTTTCTCAAGCTCTTCCATAGTGATCTCACAGCAGAGGTCATCACGACTCTGGTGTCTCTTTAGCCATTTAGAGGCATCTGGTTCAACGGATACTTGCTGATTTAGCAGACTACAGAAATGCTCTTTCCATCTACTCTGAATCTTATATTGTTCAGTGTAGAGTTTTCCTCCATCTGCTGACTTGACAGGTACCACTACATTGCTCCTTGGACCGTAGATAGCCTTTAGTCCTTTGAACAATCCATGATAGTCATGGTTGTCAGCCATGCTTTGCAGTTTTTCTGCCTGCCTACGCCACCAGTCGTTCTTTATTCGCCTCACCACTCTCTGTACTTTGGCCTTGATCTCAGCAAAAGCAGCCTTACTCCTACTGGAGTTTTCCTGCAGATGTCGCTTATGCAGGAGGTGCTTTTCATCCAGCAGCTTCTGGATCTCCTCATCATGTTCCTGAAACCAGTCAGGTGTCCTACGCTGTGGGTGACCTAAGGTAGTTTCTGCTGCAGAGTAGACTGCCTTCTTCAGTGCTTGCCATTGTTCTTCAATGTCCTCTGATCCTACTGTTTTGGCTTTTGCACCATTTACTGCAGATGACACAGTTTCAGCCAGTCTTCTGCAGTGCTCTTCATTTGCAAGCTTTCTAAGGTCAAGTTTTTTAGGAGTTGTGCCATTAGTTTTTCTCCTTGGCACGGTTATCTTGTGTCTGATCTGACACCTCACAAGGTAATGGTCAGTCGAGCACTCCGCCCCACGCATGACCTTGGTGCACATGATCTCAGGAAGCCCGGTCCTACGGGTAACAATGTAGTCTAGCAGACTACATTGTAACCCATAATATAGGGTTTACCAGGACCACACACACACACACACACACACACACACACACACACACACACGTGCGCGCGCACGCATGCACGCACGACAGACGCTTCATCTTTCTGCACAACATCAATCAGCTCATTCCAAATGTGTAAAAATATTTTCCCTCTGGCTGTCAACCTCTAACTGAATGATTACACAGAAAGCAAAAATAACAACCGGAACATAAAAAATAGCATTAAAGTTATCCATTTTGTAGCATTCCAACCATTCAACATAATGGGATAAGTTGCTGAATATGGCTATGAAAATGCGGGTGTCGTTAATATGTTCATTGTTACCGCAACTATATTGTGACAAATAAACAATTTTTGAATTTTAAAATGCACTAAATAATTCAGTATTGTCTATAAAGAAATTAATATGATCCATTTTAATTTGCATGTTCATTCTAAAACTTAATTAGATCAGGGGTTTTTGAAGTAGGGTCCGTGGAAATGTTTCGACTAACATTGAAAAAAAAAGATTATGATATGATATTTTAGACATATTTATGATATAAATTGTTCTCAGAATAATTTGGAATCTACAATTCTAAAAGATGCCTTTGAAATCTTAGGATTTGTGTGTGTGTGTGTGTGTGTGTGGGGGGGGGGGGGGGGGTCAATTTCTGAATTGAAAAAAAATATATATTATTGTTCTGATTATACTCTAAGAATTATTTTCACTGTCTTTATTCATATAACCCACAGCACAAATGTTATTGGCCAAGCTCTTCCACATATTTGCTTGCCGGCCCTTTGGTATCTTTCCTTTATCCGGAGACAAGCCTAAAATGCCTCCATTTCCACATTCAGTATATTGCACTATGTTCATGTCATGCAACGCTGTCACCTACTTTAAATGTATTGAAATTAATAAGGTTTCTTTGAGTAAACTTCGAGTATCATTTGAGTAGGCCTATCTGTCTGCCGGGCCGAGTGTCCTGTTTTTTCAGGACAAAATATGGTCACCCTAATTATGAGGGTGCATGTTTATAAATGTAGTCATTGAAGAGAGAATGATAAAGAAAAAGAGAATATTTCATATGTGGATAGCCAAAGCCAAAACATCTCAGAGATTATCATCGCTACAAGCTAGGACACAACAAACCACACACACACACACACACACACACACACACACACACACACACACACACACACACACACACACCACACACACACACAACACACACACACACACACACACACACACACACACACACACACACACCCACACACAACACAACACACACACACACACACACAAGATCAATAACCACAATCTGTGCTGAGCAACTGTAGTTAATGTTCTTCTCCACAATCACCCACCGCACACACACATATATTTATTTATAGTCTCGTTATTCACAAAAACAGTGGCTAGAAAACGGCATTTCATCTCTCTTTCAATTCTTCACTTGTCTATCACAGAGCATTGTTTTGCTAATCTGTCTTCTAATTCCCTCCGGCCACTATTTCCCCTTGCAAATGTGCTTTTCATCCATCCATCCATTCCGGTTTAGTTTCCTGCGCCGCTCTAGACTGGTAATCACGATGAATGCATGAGAAAAGTCTCTGATTAAAGAATCAGTGTCTGTGCCTCGCATTTAGTTTTTGCCAATTTGTTCGAACAGGGAAAGAATGCGATCGAAAATCATTACTTTGTTAGCCGTGACAACAGGAAATGGAGGCGTTGTTACTACCCATAATTCCCTTCTTTTGGCTTAGTCATGCAAAAAACAGTGCAAGGAGACGGATCCTTCATTGAAAAAAGGGAGAAAATGCAAATATGCTGCTTTAGGAATGGAAGACGTGCTTTTCAGGTAAAAGAGCTAATCGCATTGTTAATAGAGGCATCTTTTTGCATAATTTGAGATACAATTATGACATCATTGCTGGTTTGAAATATGTTAATGAAACATAATTTTTTTGATAATCAATTTCGTCTTTCCACATTAAAGATAGGAACTGTACATCACCAGAAGCAGTGTCATTCACAAGCACTGAAGATTGCGATGATGTCCCTCTGCGAAGACAGAGATTGACATATATTCACCAGTTTATAGAAGAAACAGCTTTACTCTACAATTTACTGTACATGTAGTCTGGAACTTCCTGCATAAAAGTAACACTGTGCCAACAGTGATTAAAACTTTTTAAAAAATCTGAAATTAAAACCTAAAACACTATGATTCTCGGGATTTTAAACACTACCAATCAAAATCTTACTGTTTGCGGTAAGATTTTTTAATGTTTTCAAAAAAGTCTCTTATTCTCACCAAGCTGCATTTATTTGATTAGTGCAACTGTGAAATATTATTGCAATTTAAAATGACTGTTCTGTTTTATTATATTTTTTCTATATTCCTGTGATGCAAAGCTGAATTGTCAGCATCATTACTCCAGTCTTCAGTGTCACATGATCCTTCAGAAATCATTCTATGCTGATTTTTCTGCTCAAAAAACATTTTTTGATTATTATCAATGTTGAAAACAGTTGTGCTGCCTAATATTTTTGTGGAAAATGATGCAGTTTTTTTTCCAGAGGGTTCAAAAGAACAGCATTTATTTCAAATAGAAAACTTTTGTAATAATATAAATGTCTTTAACATCCCATTTGATCAATTTAATGTGGCCTTGTTGAACAAAAGTATTAATTTCTTTTAGAAAAAAGAAAAGAAAATTTGGAACAGTAGTGTAGGTTACATAATTTCATTATGAAAATAAAATAAAACCAGATAAAAGGTCTTCTAACTGACATCAGTGTCTGTATCCTCATCAGAGAAACATATTTTAAAAAAACAGATGTTTTGTCACATGTTTTGTTAGAGACTCCCTCACACGATGAAGTAGTGTGACGGACTGAGCCACTTTACTCTGATTTAGCTTGTGTGTGTCGACTGAATGGTTGAGTTTGGAAAGCGATTGCATGTTAAGCTGGCGTAGAGACCCGCAAGCTTCCACAGACCTCTGGACCCGATGCCAAAGAGTCATGTCTCAATTACAGCACATGCCCATGCTAGCACTGCATGAAATGAGCATGCTCATTTAAATGCTAATATTCTGGCTGTATGGCATTAGATTACACCCTAGATTATATATATATATTACCATGAAATGCCATGTTAGATTATAATTACTACAGAACAGACTAGATGGAACAAGATACACTTCTTACCATGGTACTAGTTGCACAGTGATGGAAAAACATTATTATTTAAAGTGATAGTTCACCCAAAAATTTAAATCAGTCATTAATTACTAAAGCTCATATCTTCCAAACCTGTAAGACTTTCATTCATCTTCAGAACACAAATGAAGATCTTTTTTGATGAAATCTGAGAGCTTTCTGTTGCTACGCAACTACCACTTTGTTTGAAGAGATCGTAAAACTAATCCATAAGAATTGAGTGGTTTAGTCCAAACTTTCTGAAGAGACTCGATCGCTTTATATGATGAACGGATTTTTTCTTAGCTTCATTTTAACTTAGGCGACATGAGGGTGAGTAATTAATGACATCATTTTCATTTTTGGACGAACTATCCCTTTAAGTAATTTTGTTTGTGATGCTAGTGGCATCAGAAAAGTGGTGACTGAAAAGTCAAAACAGCTTATTAATTTCAGGCATTAAATGCACAATCGAAATCTGGTCTTTCCATTAGCTTTCTCAGTCATGCTGAAACGTGCGGTGTGGATCATTATTCTCCTTGATACCATCACGTTTAAACACAGACCATCAAATCTTGTTACTGTACAAATCAAAAACAAGTCAGCCCCCACTAATCCTCTTTGTATTGGCTTTCTTTCCGGCACCCGAGGGGCTGAGCAATTGAGAGAGCAGGAAAAAAGGAGTCAGAGAAACGGAGGAGGCGAGAGAGAGAGAGAGAGGAGAGAGAGAGAGAGAGAGAGAGAGAGAGAGAGAGAGAGAGAGAGAGAGAGAGAGAGAGAGAGAAGAGAGAGAGAGAGAGAGAGAGAGAGAGAGAGAGAGAGAGAGAGAGAGAGAGAGAGAGAGAGAGAGAGAGAGAGAAGAGAGAGGAGAGAGAGAGAGAGAGAGAGAGAGAGAAATGAGAGGAAGAGAGACAAGAGAGAGAGAGGAGACTGAGAGAGAGAGGAGAGAAGGAGGAGAGAGAGAGGAGAGAGAGAGAAGAGAGAAGAGAGGAGAGGAGAGAAGAGAGCGAGAGACGGGAGAGAGAGAGAGAGAGGAGACGAGGAGAGAGAGAGAGGAAGGAATAATAAAGCTCAAAACAACAACACATTGAGCTAAACTAGCCCACAGAGCCTGAGGACATTCTCACTCATCCGTTCCCCTCACCTCTGAATCTCGAGCTACAAAAGAGCCATTAGCACAAGCACAACCCACCCAACAGACGCGCCCCGATCACCATTCATCAAAGCCGGACTGTTAACATCAAGGGAAACCATCAATCCGTGGGGAGAGGATCGTTTTAGATGAACTAGACTAAGATCAAGAGGTTGCACAGGCTATTTAGATCAATACCACTGTTTCTTGACTCCGTGACCGAAAGGATTTACCAGACTTAACAGGAAGGTCACAACAACATTATTACAACCCTTTTCAGATGTATTTTATTCATGCAACGTACAATTTATTCCTAAAGGGAATAGACTCTTTAAAAAAGCATCAATAGTAATAATGTGATAGCATTTCCTGCACTGACATTTCATGTATTTATACTGGCATTTAAAAGTATGGGGTCGGTAAGAAATTCATATTTTTTATTCAGAAAGATGCATAAAATGAATCAAAAGTGACAGTAAAGGCATTTATATCGTTACAAATATTTATTTTAAATAAATTCTGTTCTTTCTAACTTTCTATTCATTAAAGAATCCTGAAAAAAAAACTATCACTGTTTAATTTTGGCTAGGTTTAAGCTGGTTTTTCAGCAGGGTACAGCAGATTTACTACCTGAACGTTTTTGTAGTACCCAGTATGCAAAATAAAAGTTCCAATCGTCTGCATGCTACATTGTTATCTCATGATCTCATTTTGCATGACCTCATGATGCATGCTTAATTTATCAAGATGCATCCAGCTATAATCTCTGAAATAATTACAATTTTTTATCCAATTCTTGACTTGAAAAGTCAAGTACTGGGCATATAGCCTATACATATTCAAAAATGACAGGTCATACTGAACATCCCGAGTGACACCCTGTGACGAAGGATCTCTGATCACCATCACTGCAGCCCACCTCCAGACTCACAGCAGGAACATGTGGCCACGAGGAGGGGTGTGGAAATAGAGAACTGCTAACAGCGTGTGATGACGTGCTTCTTATACTAATCGAGTCTGGTCACCGCTGCTATAAACCCAGCGTGATGCGTCTCCTTCGTGGAGCCGGTATCTTCAGCACATGCACAACAAGTGTCCTTGAGCTCCAGACGTGGTGGAGGTACATTTATGGGCTGCAACTAAAGCCTGGTGCTCACTATAGGACAGTATATGGTCAGCAAATACTGCTAAGGGAAGGATTGCAATTGTTTGCATTGATTTGCACAGAATCAATTTGATGTTTTTTGGATCACACTTCCCATTGCAACTGCACTTTTTTAAGATCTTTCTTCTTGCAATATCATTGGCTATTGCTCACTGCTGCTCTCTTGCTTGTCAGAAATAGGGTAGATGGATTTCAAGTTTAATATTTAATGCAGCGCCCAGAATGCGCAAAGCATATCTCACAAGTACACACAATACACCAAAATATGCACTTTAAGGGGCAAAAATCATTTCAATTTTATGCTAAATATATGGTGAAAAAACAGTGTTGGATAAGGAAATATACCTTTCAAATTGAAAATATGTTTTGTTTAAACCATCAAATGCCAATATATATTATATATATGCTTTATGGACAAGCAAATGCATTTTCAGTCTTAAAATACATTTTAGGTAAATGCAAAATGTATTTTAAAAATGTTAAATTATTAAAATAAAAAATCATTTTAGTGATATCTGTCATATAGCAGGGACATTTTATTCTTACGGTTATGCTGATGCGAACCAACCTTCTATTTATGGAGGTTTATCTTTCCAAACACAACACCTTTTTGTTTGCATATTTTGTTCAAAAGCCTCTACTCTATTAAAAATATCACCATAAGTCATTTTACATATACATGTATACACTTGGAAGAGGCTTTTTTTATTATTATCTAAAACGACTTACATTACATTTAAAATGCACATTTTATTAGTGATTTGCACTATTTCAATTAAAACAAACAAATGCAAAATAATATGACTCCAATGTCTGGTGGTGTAACCTAAACTCCAAGTGCTTCATAAGAAACCGCTTGCATGTCTAATCTTGTTACTTTCTACCACAGGGCACTAACCGTGACACGGTTAGCGCTGTCACTGGATAAGTACCTACAGCTCTGCTAATGTCCTTTCCCATTTTCAGGGCGCTGCACGGACACACACACACACGCACAGGTGTTGCTGGGCGCTGAGGTGACACCATCCTGATTTAACCTTGAAGACTCAGATAAAGGGACAGCATCCAGAAAGGAGAAATGAGACACAGCATAAGCCTGCCTAACTTGCATATCCAATCTCATTTGTGTTTTTCAGTATCCCTGTTCCAGTATCTCCTGTAACATCTGCTCCTCAATAGCGAGCTTGCAGTAATTTTATATTTATGCAAACTAAATTCAAGTTGGGGGGGGGGGGGGGGGGGGGGGGGGTCCACCAGAATGGTCACCGTGATTTTGCCAAGTAAGACATGGTCCTGGATCAACATATTTTGTTGATCCTGGATCAACATTCCTGTCCCAAAATGTAGTCCTTACCCAATCCCTACCCCTAAACCTAACCCTACCCATAACTTTTCCCTAAAATCAGAGGGTAATGAAAGGTGACTGACACTAATGTTTAAGTACTTCACCCTGGTTTTAAGCCTAAACCTGACATAAACAATAAACTTGTCCCTCAAATCTGATTGGTTGATTGGAAAGTTGATCCAGGATCAACAACGATGTTGATCCAGGAACATGTGGTACTTGGTGAAATCACGTTCACCCTACTAGAATAGTGTTTCATGCTAGAATGTTCAAAAACACATGATTTTGATATATTTTACATTGTTACAGCACCTCTCTTCCTAGGGCCCTGTCCCAAATGGCACACTTCATGCACACTTGTGGACTTACAATCGTGTGTGTGTGTCCGTTAAGTCCATTAAAGCAACACTATGTAACATTGTTTACCTTAAAATAATGGTAAACAATGTTTCCAAAATCTTATCAGTGGTTCATCAAGTCGTAACAGGGTGAAAGGCACTTCTACCATCACCTGACGGGGTCTGTATCACTTTTACTGGCACTATGTAA
>CM070839.1:6069795-6081085 GCA_036326025.1 Chrosomus eos | reverse complement strand
ACCTACTTTAAATGTATTGAAATTTAATAAGGTTCTTTGAGTAAACTTCGAGTATCATTTGAGTGGCCTATCTGTCTGCCGGGCCGAGTGTCCTGTTTTTTCAGGACAAAATATGGTCACCCTAATTATGAGGGTGCATGTTATAAATGTAGTCATTGAAGAGAGAATGATAAAGAAAAAGAGAATATTTCATATGTGGATAGCCAAAGCCAAAACATCTCAGGGATTATCATCGCTACAAGCTAGGACACAACAATACACACACACACACACACACCAACCACACACACACACACACACACACACACACACACACACACACACACACACACACACACACACACACACACACACACACACACACACCACACAACACACACACACACAAGATCAATAACCACAATCTGTGCTGAGCAACTGAAGTTAATGTTCTTCTCCACAATCACCCACCGCACACAACATATATTTATTTATAGTCTCGTTATTCACAAAAACAGTGGCTAGAAAACGGCATTTCATCTCTCTTTCAATTTCTTCACTTGTCTATCACAGAGCATTGTTTTGCTAATCTGTCTTCTAATTCCCTCCGGCCACTATTTCCCTTGCAAATGTGCTTTTCATCCATCCATCCATTCGGTTTAGTTTCCTGCGCCGCTCTAGACTGGTAATCACGATGAATGCATGAGAAAAGTCTCTGATTAAAGAATCAGTGTCTGTGCTCGCATTTAGTTTTTGCCAATTTGTTTCGAACAGGGAAAGAATGCGAATCGAAAATCATTACTTTGTTAGCCGTGACAACAGGAAATGGAGGCGTTGTTACTACCCATAATTCCCTTCTTTTGGCTTAGTCATGCAAAAAACAGTGCAAGGAGACGGATCCTTCATTGAAAAAAGGAGAGAAAATGCAATATGCTGCTTTAGGAATGGAAGACGTGCTTTTCAGGTAAAAGAGCTAATCGCATTGTTAATAGAGGCATCTTTTTGCATAATTTGAGATACAATTATGACTTTCATTGCTGGTTTGAAATATTTTTAATGAAACATAATTTTTTTGATAATCAATTTCGTCTTTCCACATTAAAGATAGGAACTGTACATCACCAGAAGCAGTGTCATTCACAAGCACTGAAGATTGCGATGATGTCCCTCTGCGAAGACAGAGATTGACATATATTCACCAGTTTATAGAAGAAAAGCTTTACTCTACAATTTACTGTACATGTAGTCTGGAACTTCCTGCATAAAAGTTAACACTGTGCCAACAGTGATTAAAAAACTTTTTAAAAATCTGAAATTAAAACCTAAAACACTATGATTCTCGGGATTTTTAAACACTACCAATCAAAATTTACTGTTTGCGGTAAGATTTTTTTAATGTTTTCAAAAAAGTCTCTTATTCTCACCAAGCTGCATTTATTTGATTAGTGCAACTGTGAAATATTATTGCAATTTAAAATGACTGTTCTGTTTTATTATATTTTTTCTATATTCCTGTGATGCAAAGCTGAATTGTCAGCATCATTACTCCAGTCTTCAGTGTCACATGATCCTTCAGAAATCATTCTATGCTGATTTTTCTGCTCAAAAAACATTTTTTGATTATTATCAATGTTGAAAACAGTTGTGCTGCCTAGTATTTTTGTGGAAAATGATGCAGTTTTTTTCCAGAGGGTTCAAAAGAACAGCATTTATTTCAAATAGAAAACTTTTGTAATAATATAAATGTCTTTAACATCCCATCTGATCAATTTAATGTGGCCTTGTTGAACAAAAGTATTAATTTCTTTTAGAAAAAAGAAAAGAAAATTTGGAACAGTAGTGTTGGTTACATAATTTCATTATGAAAATAAAATAAAACCAGATAAAAGGTCTTCTAACTGACATCAGTGTCTGTATCCTCATCAGAGAAACAACTATTTTAAAAAAAACAGATGTTTTGTCACATGTTTTGTTAGAGGACTCCCTCACACGATGAAGTAGTGTGACGGACTGAGCCACTTTACTCTGATTTAGCTTGTGTGTGTCGACTGAATGGTTGAGTTTGGAAAGCGATTGCATGTTAAGCTGGCGTAGAGACCCGCAAGCTTCCACAGACCTCTGGACCGATGCCAAAGAGTCATGTCTCAATTACAGCACATGCCCATGCTAGCACTGCATGAAATGAGCATGCTCATTTAAATGCTAATATTCTGGCTGTATGGCATTAGATTACACCCTAGATTATATATATATATTTACCATGAAATGCCATGTTAGATTATAATTACTAAGAACAGACTAGATGGAACAAGATACACTTCTTACCATGGTACTAGTTGCACAGTGATGGAAAAACATTATTATTTAAAGTGATAGTTCACCCAAAAATTTAAATCAGTCATTAATTACTAAAGCTCATATCTTCCAAACCTGTAAGACTTTCATTCATCTTCAGAACACAAATGAAGATCTTTTTTGATGAAATCTGAGAGCTTTCTGTTGCTACGCAACTACCACTTTGTTTGAAGAGATCGTAAAACTAATCCATAAGAATTGAGTGGTTTAGTCCAAACTTTCTGAAGAGACTCGATCGCTTTATATGATGAACGGATTTTTTCTTAGCTTCATTTTAACTTAGGCGACATGAGGGTGAGTAATTAATGACATAATTTTCATTTTTGGACGAACTATCCTTTAAGTAATTTTGTTTGTGATGCTAGTGGCATCAGAAAAGTGGTGACTGAAAAGTCAAAACAGCTTATTAATTTCAGGCATTAAATGCACAATCGAAAATCTGGTCTTTCCATTAGCTTTCTCAGTCATGCTGAAACGGCGGTGTGGATCATTATTCTCCTTGATACCATCACGTTTAAACACAGACCATCAAATCTTGTTACTGTACAAATCAAAAACAAGTCAGCCCCCACTAATCCTCTTTGTATTGGCTTTCTTTCCGGCACCCGAGGGGCTGGTTGCTGTCAGACGGAATTGAGAGAGCAGAGAAAAAAGAGGAGTCAGAGAAACGAGGAGGAGAGAGAGAGAGAGAGAGAGAAAGGGGAGAGAGAGAGAGAGAGAGAGAGAGAGGGGAGAGGAGAGAAGAGAGAGAGAGAGAGAGAGAGGAGGAGAGAGAGAGAGAGGAGAGAGAGAGAGTAGAGAGAGAGAGAGAGAGAGAGAGAGGAGAGAGATGAGATGGAGAGAGAGAGGAAGGAAATAATAAAGACTCAAAAACAACCAACCACACTTGAGCTAAAACTAGCCCACAGAGCCTGAGGGCATTCTCACTCATCCGTTCCCTCCACCTCTGAATCTCGAGCTACAAAAGAGCCATTAGCACAAGCACAACCCACCCAACAGACGCGCCCCGATCACCATTCATCAAAGCCGGACTGTTAACATCAAGGGAAACCATCAATCCGTGGGGGAGGATCGTTTTAGATGAACTAGACTAAGATCAAGAGGTTGCACAGGCTATTTAGATCAATACCACTGTTTCTTGACTCCGTGACCGAAAGGATTTACCAGACTTAACAGGAAGGTCACAAGCAACATTATTACAACCCTTTTCAGATGTATTTTATTCATGCAACGTACAATTTATTCCTAAAGGGAATAGACTCTTTAAAAAAGCATCAATAGTAATAATGTGATAGCATTTCCTGCACTGACATTTCATGTATTTATACTGGCATTTAAAAGTATGGGGTCGGTAAGAAATTCATATTTTTTATTCAGGAAAGATGCATAAACTAATCAAAAGTGACAGTAAAGGCATTTATATCGTTACAAATATTTATTTTAAATAAATTATGTTCTTTCTAACTTTCTATTCATTAAAGAATCCTGAAAAAAAACTATCACTGTTTAATTTTGGCTAGGTTTAAGCTGGTTTTTCAGCAGGGTACAGCAGATTTACTACCTGAACGTTTTTGTAGTACCCAGTATGCAAAATAAAAGTTCCAATCGTCTGCATGCTACATTGTTATCTCATGACCTCATTTTGCATGACCTCATGATGCATGCTTAATTTATCAAGATGCATCCAGCTATAATCTCTGAAATAATTACAATTTTTTATCCAATTCTTGACTTGAAAAGTCAAGTACTGGGCATATAGCCTATACATATTCAAAAATGACAGGTCATACTGAACATCCCGAGTGACACCCTGTGACGAAGGATCTCTGATCACCATCACTGCAGCCCACCTCCAGACTCACAGCAGGAACATGTGGCCACGAGGAGGGGTGTGGAAATAGAGAAATGCTAACAGCGTGTGATGACGTGCTTCTTATACTAATCGAGTCTGGTCACCGCTGCTATAAACCCAGCGTGATGCGTCTCCTTCGTGGAGCCGGTATCTTCAGCACATGCACAACAAGTGTCCTTGAGCTCCAGACGTGGTGGAGGTAGGACATTTATGGGCTGCAACTAAAGCCTGGTGCTCACTATAGGACAGTATATGGTCAGCAAATACTGCTAAGGGAAGGATTGCAATTGTTTGCATTGATTTGCACAGAATCAATTTGATGTTTTTTGGATCACACTTCCCATTGCAACTGCACTTTTTTAAGATCTTTCTTCTTGCAATATCATTGGCTATTGCTCACTGCTGCTCTCTTGCTTGTCAGAAATAGGGTAGATGGATTTCAAGTTTAATATTTAATGCAGCGCCCAGAATGCGCAAAGCATATCTCACAAGTACACACAATACACCAAAATATGCACTTTAAGGGGCAAAAATCATTTCAATTTTATGCTAAATATATGGTGAAAAAACAGTGTTGGATAAGGAAATATACCTTTCAAATTGAAAATATGTTTTGTTTAAACCATCAAATGCCAATATATATTATATATATGCTTTATGGGCAAGCAAATGCATTTTCAGTCTTAAAATACATTTTAGGTAAATGCAAAATGTATTTTAAAAATGTTAAATTATTAAAATAAAAAATCATTTTAGTGATATCTGTCATATAGCAGGGACATTTTATTCTTACGGTTATGCTGATGCGAACCAACCTTCTATTTATGGAGGTTTATCTTTCCAAACACAACACCTTTTTGTTTGCATATTTTGTTCAAAAGCCTCTACTCTATTAAAAATATCACCATAAGTCATTTTACATATACATGTATACACTTGGAAGAGGCTTTTTTTATTATTATCTAAAACGACTTACATTACATTTAAAATGCACATTTTATTAGTGATTTGCACTATTTCAATTAAAACAAACAAATGCAAAATAATATGACTCCAATGTCTGGTGGTGTAACCTAAACTCCAAGTGCTTCATAAGAAACCGCTTGCATGTCTAATCTTGTTACTTTCTACCACAGGGCACTAACCGTGACACGGTAGCGCTGTCACTGGATAAGTACCTACAGCTCTGCTAATGTCCTTTCCCATTTTCAGGGCGCTGCACGGACACACACACACACACACAGGTGTTGCTGGGCGCTGAGGTGACACCATCCTGATTTAACCTTGAAGACTCAGATAAAGGGACAGCATCAGAAAGGAGAAATGAGACACAGCATAAGCCTGCCTAACTTGCATATCCAATCTCATTTGTGTTTTTCAGTATCCCTGTTCCAGTATCTCCTGTAACATCTGCTCCTCAATAGCGAGCTTGCAGTAATTTTATATTTATGCAAACTAAATTCAAGTTTGGGGGGGGGGGGGGGGGGTCCACCAGAATGGTCACCGTGATTTTGCCAAGTAAGACATGGTCCTGGATCAACATATTTTGTTGATCCTGGATCAACATTCCTGTCCCAAAATGTAGTCCTTACCCAATCCCTACCCCTAAACCTAACCCTACCCATAACTTTTCCCTAAAATCAGAGGGTAATGAAAGGTGACTGACACTAATGTTTAAGTACTTCACCCTGGTTTTAAGCCTAAACCTGACATAAACAATAAACTTGTCCCTCAAATCTGATTGGTTGATTGGAAAGTTGATCCAGGATCAACAACGATGTTGATCCAGGAACATGTGGTACTTGGTGAAATCACGTTCACCCTACTAGAATAGTGTTTCATGCTAGAATGTTCAAAAACACATGATTTTGATATATTTTACATTGTTACAGCACCTCTCTTCCTAGGGCCCTGTCCCAAATGGCACACTTCATGCACACTTGTGGACTTACAATCGTGTGTGTGTGTCCGTTAAGTCCATTAAAGCAACACTATGTAACATTGTTTACCTTAAAATAATGGTAAACAATGTTTCCAAAATCTTATCAGTGGTTCATCAAGTCGTAACAGGGTGAAAGGCACTTCTACCATCACCTGACGGGGTCTGTATCACTTTTACTGGCACTATGTAACTTCGGGGTTCGGGTAGTAACCCAACCACAAAAAGAACTACAAAATTCGACTGCTTTACGTCAAGCGCTAAAATAGTCGCTACAATTTCGTTTTTTCTTCGTTTCTGATGTCGCAATACATCATCCTTTCATGAAATCATGTAACATACTCTACCTTGTCTGTGGACATCGTTCATTCTAAAGCCGGTGCTGGGTAAACAGCGAGCGCGTGCGTGCAACGGTAGGCTAAATTATTTACGACAGCGGCAATGGACAATCTCGTTTCCAACCAGCAGGGCGTCCGAAAAGAAGAAAAGTTACTTGGTGTTACTTTAAGTCCACAAGACCATAGGGCAGGGGTGTCAAACTCAGTTCTTGGAAGGCCACTCTTCTGCAGAGTTTAGCTCTAACCCTAGTTTAGCACACTTATTCTAGATAATCAAGGTTTTCAGGGTTACTAGAAACTTCCAGGCAGGTGTTTTGGAACTTGTTGGAGGGTCACCATGATTTTGCCAAGTAAGACATGTTCCTGGATCAACATATTTTGTTGATGCTGGAATAACATTTCAGTCCCAAAATGTACTCCTTACCCTATCCCTACCCCTAAACCTAACCCTACCCATAACTTTTCCCTAAAATCAGAGGGAAATGATAGGTGAATAACACTATTATTGAAGCACCTTACCCTGGTTCTAAGCCTAAACTTGACATAAACTGTAAACTTGTCTCTCAAATCTGATTGGTTGATCTGAAAGTTGTTCCAGGATCAACAAAGATGTTGATCCAGGAACATGTGGTACTTGGTAAAATCACGTTCACCCTGGTGGGCGTTACACTATGCAGGACAGTGGCCCTCCTGGAGCGGATTTGGACACATGGCGTAGGGTGTCCAGTTTGTCATTTTAGGGTTTAGAGGGGTACTCGTTAGCTCCCCACTTTGAGGCTGATTGGCGCCCTTGTGGAGCACTTTTGCCGAGCCAGCCCTGATACGAGCTCTACAGCAGACTTCTACCTAACTGTCAAAGCAGAATTACATCATGAAAGTGTGGACTCAAAGGAAGACTGAAAGGGCTTATGTTTGTATAATGCTCTGTTTAGTTGAAACCCCTTCTTCTGAAAGTTGGAATGTGCACTGATTGGTCAGTTGGTCCAGAGTGTTGTGATTGGTCAACCCCTTCTTGCGGGTTTTTGAAATATCAATTCCACGAGTTTTACTGAACCAGGTCTTCCCCCTTTATTGTGTGCATGCCTTGGGTGGAAATTATTGAAATGAGGGATATTGTGACATGTTTGTTCCTGGAAGAAAACTGAAGACTACATTTAAAGCATTTGCAGGGAGTTCAGAAACAGTGCTTACTAGAAAATAACTCCCTGCACGTCCGGATTTTGCCGAGTTTTGCCAAACATATTTTGTTGATCCTGGAAAAACATTCCTGTCTGAAAATGTGATCATAATTATATCCTTACCCCTAAATCTAACCCTAACCATGTTATCCCGAAAATCAGAGGGAAATGATAGGCGAATAATACTAGAAGGTTGTAAATCTGAACTTGACATAAACTGTAAACTTGTCCCTCAAATCTGATTGGTTGATTGGAATGATGTTCCAGGTTCAACAAAGATGTTGAACATTTTGCACTTGGTGAAATCGGGTTCTGTGACTTTTATAACTTTGCATACATTTTTTTGGTGTTTAAAAAGCAACACTAAAGAAAGTGGAAAATGTAAACAAAAGCATAATACAGAGCTATGAAATAATCAGAAACTAGCTACTTTTGCTTAATACATTTTTCTCTTGAGAAAAACACCCTAATCTCACATTTGACTCCTCTAATGTTTCAGAAGAGATCTCAACAATGTCTCTCACGTTCAGAGTTTTAAAAGATACCAGTCTAATTAGTTTCTGTTTTTAAGAGTCTTCAATCGAACGTGAGAACTCCATTAAATCTCCTGAGCAACGAGAGCAACCAAATAGATTTGCTCCAGGTCATTCGGGTTATTTGGAGAGCACTTGTTCACTGCAATTTTCAAATAATCTATCTGACAGGACTTTTATTATACCACCCTATATTAATTTGGCCCTGTGTGTAGGACCTGACCTGTTGATAATGAACTACCTCACAAGCTTCCGTTTCTAGCCACCTCCTGCAATACTACACTGTATATTTTGCATCTTTCTTCAGTTTTAATAAGAACCCATTTCCCCCCCACGGCTGCTAATTTATGCATTTGTTTTACTTTAGAACGTTGGAATTAGAACTTCTTTAGTCTTCATCACAAATGCCCTTCACTTACAACTAGAATACTTGAACTGGAGGGCTTTTATCCAGAAAATGTGATAGTAATTTAAATGATTCTCAAGTCATTTGCAAGGAAATTATGTCCCCGCTAGGGTCATTGTTATTTATTCAAATAAACTCCTGCAGCCCAGAAACTGAATATTTAAGCAAATGGCATATTTCAGCATTTCATTTTTGTTAAAAATCCTTTTTACAAAACAGTCACATTGCAGTGATGAGATATAGGAAGGAAAGTACTGTGCCCACTTAATGTAATTTATTTCATTTGCATGCATTATCTGTGTTGTTTTAGTGCACAATTATCTAAAGGAATTATGCAAATCTGCTAAATGCACAAAACAATTGTGCATAATGATATTTGCAACATCTGAACTGGCTCTTGAAAATGCAAAAAACAGCATTTGGTTGCATGGTAAATCAGGACATGACGTTCTTCACCATTTGATGAATAACTGCTAAAATGTCTCTATTACACACACTTAAACACACACTTTTAATTGCAGTAGGAAATGTACTTTTGCGAATACAGTGCAATCTATAACAAGCCTATAAGACGAGACATATTTGTGTTTAAATGAATGGCATTGACTTAATTTAAATACACGTGGCACCAGATTAAAATCAACTAAAGATGGTGAATTAAACGAAGCCGAAATTACATACATATGTGGATTTGCCTACCAGCGCATAGTAATAAAATGTCACTAAATTCCAATGTGAAATGCAATTCCGTCAAATTAGTGAACTGGTAAAAGGCCTGAATGCTTTACGAGATGGTGTTTCCAATATACAGGATCCATATGTCATCCAAAATATGTGAGAGAATGCCATATGGTGCCTTAGAGGATGGGTGGATAGAGTAACGGAGAACAAGATGGATGGGAAGGACACAGGACGAGGAAGAGAGAGGAAGAAGCACAGAGTGAGGATGTGTGACAGGAAAGGAGCCAAAGAGAGAGCTGGTTGACAGAGAGAGCGAGAATAATGGACAGAGGTAGAGTGAATTGGTGGCAGAGAAGACAAGGAATCAGATGTAGGGAAACAAAGTCTCTCAGACTAGCATTTGTCCTTGACATTCCTTCTTCTTCTGGCCTCGTGCTGACGGAGTGTGAATTAACTAGGTCAATGCTCCACTCTCAGACAGAAACACAGATAGACAGGAAGTGGTGAGACTGAGAAAACAAATGTCTCCAGTCCTCAACTGTTGAATACATGAAACTGATCTCGAACCATCACCCTTTTTTGAAGGTTGCTAATCAAAAAGGAACGAGAGGTTGTGCTACACTGTGTATACAGTCAAACTAAACACTAAAGAGCTGTACAGTATTAAGCACAAGTCCCTTTCAGGAAGTCAGCTCACTTGGCGGCCATATTGGTAACACTCATGCAAGTGTATGTTTACTGAAAAGAGCGAAATCTCCAAAACTGGTTTTCAAGATTATGTTCCAAAATATCAGGAATAAAATCTGATATCAACTACCGGTGTGTTTCTTTCTACATTTTAAAGCAAGTTTAGCTAATGCCAATACAAAAGAGAGCAAAAAGCAGGTGATGCCACTATCAGACACATGATTCACTCTTAAGGAGAAGCTTCCATTTCTAGGCGCCATATTCAAGTGTTACAGGTTATAATTATCTGGCAGTACAAATAATTTTCTCTATTGACAGACATTTAAAATCAACTGAGACAAAACAATATTTTGCAGCTGCATTTTTCTTTAAGATTTTTTTTTTTAAATGCATCTATCAAATATGACAGTAAAAACATTTACAATGTTAATAAATGCTGTTAAAAATGTGATAAATGCTGTTTTGAACTTTCTACTCATCAAAGAATCCTGAAAAAAATGGCATCACAGTTTCCACAAAAATATTAAGCAGCATAACTGCTTTCATTGATAATAATCAGAATGTTTCTTGAGCAGCAAATCAACATATTAGAATGATTTCTGACGGGTCATGTGACACTGAAGACTGGAGTAATGATGCTAAAAATTCAGCTTTGCATCACAGGAATAAATTACATTTTACAGTTGATTCAAATAGAAAATGGCTATTTTAAATTGTAATAATATTACTATTTTTACTGTATTTTGATTAAAGAAATGCAGCCTTTGGTAAGTAGAAAAGACTTCTTTAAAAAACATAAAAAAATCGGACCGACCCCAAGCTTTAGACCAGGGCTGAGTTTCCCGAAACCTTCTTAACGCTACGTCGTTCTTGAGTTACACCTTATGCTGTACCTTATCGTTAATACGTGTTTCCCGAAACGCTCTTAGTTAAGTATACCTTCTGTAAGTCATACTTTCGAAAGGTTGGTCTGGACCACTCTTAGCTTTACCTTATCACTGTTAAAGGTCGATATTAATATAATTCTGAAGTTTTAATACACTCAAAAAAATAATCTGTTGAACGAACATAATTAAATTAAGGAAAGGTTTTCCACGAAATTGAATTACATTTTTCCAACAAATTCGAATTAGTTTGAAATAATTTGTTGTAATCTTGTTGTATGAATTTAAATTAATTTAGTCATTCCTGCTAGATAAAGTTTTGTCAGGTTAACTACATTTTTTTATTTTTTGTCCTGCCTTCAATCACCAACATTATAATTTTAGTTAATGTGACTCTACGGTCACTTCTAATGATAGACACTACTAGTGTTCAATTGAATTAAAAACCAATGTTTGCA
>CM070839.1:5358719-5371219 GCA_036326025.1 Chrosomus eos | reverse complement strand
ACGTTGCGCAAACTCAGCTGATTCTTTTAAAAAACAACTGAAGACTTTGCTCTTCAAGCAGGCTTTTGGTTAGTCGAGGGGTTGTTATGGTTGTTTGTTGTTTGTATTTTGGGGAATGTATTTAAATTGCTCTTGTATTACATTTTACTGTGAAGCACTTTGTGATGTTTATCTGTGAAAAGTGCTATATAAATAAATTTTACTTACTTACTTACATATCTAAAAACATCACAACTATAACGATAACGACACAGAAACTATATTGTAGAAATCACTTTCAGATTTTTTTTTTCCAGCTGATGAATGATAAAAACAGCACAAGGCAGGCGACAAAACAGAGGTGCGCTTATAATTAACTGAACGTTATCGTGCGTTAATATAGTTATCGTTATAGTTATCATTCTGGCTGTGAACAGGCCTTAAGACACAGAAATGCTCGAATTACTTGAGGAGTGACATGCTAATATTATTTTCATTTTGGTTTAAAATACGCATTAACCAAAATTATGTGTAATGCAAGTGTTATTTTTATTTACAAAACATTTCATTTTCCTTAAGAATTTTGTCGATGTCAATTTAAACATTTTATTTGAACAAATACCTTCTTTAAAATTCATAAATGCTTCTTCCAATTGTTCACTTCTCAGCTTTGCATGAAATCTCAGGAATTCTCTTTAATTCCCCTGTAAAGTCGAGATTGTGCTTTCTATTAAGAATTAGCTAGTTTAGCATAATGTTGAGATGTAAATGTTGACTGTTCTTGTGTTCACTTGACACTTTCATAGTTAAGCATATTTACTTCTGTATTATAGAAATACCATTTATTATAATACCGTATATAAATCAGTGTTTGTTTTAACTAGTACTCTGTGTTCTGATACTAGTCCATAATCTACTGCGTTAAACTTTGGTAGAGTGATATTTCTATGAAATATGATATTTAGAGGAGGAAATGTAGGATGGGACTTGTGTGGCAATTGATTGGATTGTGGAAATTTGGCAGTGCATATTAGACTCTAGAAACCGCATATACTAGTTAAGCTGGTTTAGTTGGTGACCAGCTTTGCAACATGTACGTTTTTTCCACTGGTCTGATTGTTTACTTTAATACTAATGCTGTTAAAGACCTGAAAACTAGTTTTGATCTGTTTTCTTTCTAAAAGCGATGTTTAACTAATTGAGAAACACATAAAGGATACATAAACAATGTTTATGATACTTTTATTATTTCATTTAATTTGAATAGATACCTGAAAAACTTAATGCTATAATTACTTTTTATGTGTTCTGCCATGTTTATTTTTTTTATTTCTTAATGCAATGTTTAAGTTATTGAAAAATTATTAAATTATACATGCCATTTTATCATATCTTATATTATTTTTTATTTTGACCTGACATAGGCTACTTTATAAGTATACTTAATGTCTACATTAAAGTGTTTCTCAATTAACACAGCTTTTAATTTAACATTTCATTTCATTTAAATAATTTTTCTTTCTAAATAAAGGAGTGTGTTCAATAGTGTATTAGTTTTTTTGAGGTATCATTGTAATGAAATTTCTATGGTATAGACTTCTGACCCTGAGGGCCGTCCGGCTCTGACCCTGACTCTGAGGGCCGTCCGGCTCTGACTCTGACTCTGACTCTGAGGGCCGTCCGGCTCTGACTCTGACCCTGAGGGCCGTCCGGCTCTGACCCTGACTCTGAGGGCCGTCCGGCTCTGACCCTGACTCTGAGGGCCGTCCGGCTCTGACTCTGACTCTGAGGGCCGTCCGGCTCTGACCCCGAGGGCCGTCCGGCTCTGACTCTGACCCCGAGGGCCGTCCGGCTCTGACCCTGACTCTGAGGGCCGTCCGGCTCTGACCCCGAGGGCCGTCCGGCTCTGACTCTGACCCTGAGGGCCGTCCGGCTCTGACCCTGACTCTGAGGGCCGTCCGGCTCTGACCCCGAGGGCCGTCCGGCTCTGACTCTGACCCCGAGGGCCGTCCGGCTCTGACTCTGACCCCGAGGGCCGTCCGGCTCTGACTCTGACCCCGATGGGCGTCCGGCTCTGACTCTGAGGGCTGTCCGGCTCTGACTCTGACCCCGATGGACGTCCGGCTCTGACTCTGAGGGCCGTCCGGCTCTGACTCTGAGGGCCGTCCGGCTCTGACTCTGAGGGCCGTCCGGCTCTGACCCCAAGGGCCGTCCGGCTCTGACCCTGACTCTGAGGGCCGTCCGGCTCTGACCCCGAGGGACGTCTGGCTCTGACCAAGAGGGCCGTCCGGCTCTGACTCTGACCCTGAGGGCCGTCCGGCTCCGACCCTGACTCTGAGGGCCGTCCGGCTCCGACGCTGACTCTGAGGGCCGTCCGGCTCCGACCCTGACTCTGAGGGCCGTCCGGCTCCGACCCTGACTCTGAGGGCCGTCTGGCTCTGACGCTGACTCTGAGGGCCGTCCGGCTCTGACCCCGAGGGACGTCTGGCTCTGACCAAGAGGGCCGTCTGGCTCTGACGCTGACTCTGAGGGCCGTCCGGCTCCGACCCTGACTCTGAGGGCCGTCTGGCTCCGACGCTGACTCTGAGGGCCGTCCGGCTCCGACCCTGACTCTGAGGGCCGTCCGGCTCCGACCCTGACTCTGAGGGCCGTCCGGCTTTGACGCTGACTCTGAGGGCCGTCCGGCTCTGACGCTGACTCTGAGGGCCTTCCGGCTCTGACGCTGACTCTGAGGGCCGTCCGGCTCTGACCCTGACTCTGAGGGCCGTCCGGCTCTGACGCTGACTCTGAGGGCCGTCCGGCTCTGACGCTGACCTGAGGGCCTTCCGGCTCTGACTCTGACCCTGAGGGCCATCCGGCTCTGACTCTGACCCTGAGGGCCATCCGGCTCTGACTCTGACCCTGAGGGCCATCCGGCTCTGACTCTGACCCTGAGGGCCATCCGGCTCTGACTCTGACCCTGAGGGCCGTCCGGCTCTGACTCTGACCCTGAGGGCCGTCCGGCTCTGATTTGACCCTGAGGGCCGTCCGGCTCTGACCCTGAGGGCCGTCCGGCTCTGACTCTGACCCTAAGGGCCGTCCGGCTCTGACTCTGAGGGCCGTCCGGCTCTGACTCTGACCCTAAGGGCCGTCCGGCTCTGACTCTGACTCTGAGGGCCGTCCGGCTCTGACTCCGACGTCCGGGGCCGTCGGCTCCGCTCTGACTCCAAGGGCCGTCCGGCTCTGACTCCAAGGGCCGTCCGGCTCTGACCCCAAGGGCCGTCCGGCTCTGACCCTGACTCTGAGGGCCGTCCGGCTCTGACCCCAAGGGCCGTCCGGCTCTGACCCCGAGGGACGTCTGGCTCTGACCCTGAGGGCCGTCCGGCTCTGACTCTGACCCTGAGGGCCGTCCGGCTCTGACTCTGACCCTAAGGGCCGTCCGGCTCTGACTCTGACCCTGAGGGCCGTCCGGCTCTGACTCTGACTCTGAGGGCCGTCCGGCTCTGACTTTGACCCTAAGGGCCGTCCGGCTCTGACTCCGACTCTGAGGGCCGTCCGGCTCTGACTCTGACCCCGAGGGATGTCCGGCTCTGACCCTGACTCCAAGGGCCGTCCGGCTCTGACCCTGACTCTGAGGGCCGTCCGGCTCTGACTCTGAGGGCCGTCCAGCTCTGACGTGTCCACTGTGTTCTCCAGGGACAGACTCTGGCTTGTGTTCATGTATCTTCAGGTCTTCTCTCTCAGACTGAGAAGAACACGAAGCGTTGGCGTAAACCGACCCGTCAGACAGACAGTCTACAGAAATAATTGAAGTGTGAGCCGTGGAGAACACACAGACGTGTGCCGTACAGCGGGGGAATTTATCTCCATTTCTGAACGCCATCAACAATTCATTACAGTTCACTGAAGTCGTCCTCATCTAAAAGCAGCCGGATATTGGACGCGGGCAAATAGTGGCGATCTAATGACCGTTTCCTACAAGCGTGATGTGTTTTCAGTATAGAGGGCCTCTCCGGGGCCTGGAGGAGAGATCATGAATGAGTCCTCAAGGATTTCTCCGCTTCAGATGATAAGATGATAAACAGAATGTTGTTTTAAACGTCGCGTCGCTGGAAGACTCCCCGCAGAAGCTCTCTGTCGAGCGCGAGGGTGTTTAGACGTCCTGCCTTTGTTGTTTTCCTTGTGAAGTGTTGAAAGGATGTGTCATTTCAAACAGAGAGAGATGGCCGGGTTTTTTTCTCCGAGAAACAAAAGCACCGGCACATAGTCGCTGTGTGAAATCCGAAGTCAACGTAATTATAATGGAGAAAACAGTATTTGTCAGATCAGCTTCCTGGTTAGGAGTCCTAACGTGAAATGTGCCTTAATCAGTTGCAGTTTACTGAGAGGATAGAGAACTAGAGCTGAAAACTGACTCATTTAGTTTAGTGACCAGCAGAATCTCTTCAGTTTCAGAATGTTTAGGATACTTCAAATACTTGATGATGCTGTTAGGGACAAACTCTGTTTGTCTTTATTCTGTTCATAATTTTTTTATTTGTTCCTACAGCAAGGTTTTATTAATTGAGAAAATATTTATTTTATTTATTTTAATTTAATTTAATTAAAAAAATGTTTTATATATATATATATTTTTTTTTTTCAATACTTGGTAATGCTGTTGGATTCCGGATTTTTAAAGCTCTATTTATGTTATCATCTGTGTTCTATTTTGAGAAACATTATAAAAATGCAGACTGTTTAATTGTTTTGTTTTGTTTTTTTGTTTTGTATTATTCAAAGTGTTTCTCAATGAATTAAACATTGCTCATTTAATTTACATAATATACAATTATTGAGAATATTGAAATTTCAGTGGTATTAATTTAGACGTCTGAAATTTTCGTATCATGACAAACAACAGCTAGTTTGGTTCGGTTTGGTTGTGTGTTGTGGTTGTCACATCAAGGGCTGTTCTTAGGGCAGTGCAACTGGTGTGACCGCTCCGGGCCCCGTGGCCCCGAGGCCCCGTTGTGAATGAACCGAGGGTGGGGACAATGCTTGAAACGGCCCGGGTCACACCTGTAAATAACTGTGTGTGTCTAGAACAGAATTAAGCACTCCTTATTTAACCACTTCTTTAACTGCAGTGTGTGAACATGGCCCATTAGAAAGGCAGAAATAATGATATTTTCCAGGAAGTTAAAAAATGTATGTGTGTGTGTGTGTGTGTGTGTGTGTGTGTGTGTGTGTGTGTGTGTGTGTGTGTGTGTGTGTGTGTGTGTGTGTGTGTGTGTGTGTGTGTGTGTGTGTGTGTGTGTGTTCCTTTCGTAGAGTAGAAGAGCAAAGGAGGAAGAGATAGATCAGTGATTTGACTGATCTGAGTGGAATCAGTGAGTTGTTGAATTACAGCATATGGATGTCCTGCCTATCAAAATTCATCTTAAAACCTTTATCTGTACTTAAAAAAACTGCATCAGTTGATGTCGCTCCATCTGGAACAGATATCTGGTTTGAAATCATAAAAGAATTTTGCTCGTCCATATGTTGAGCTCTTAGCATTGTAGTTGCAAAAAAGAGAAAGACGCGTATTAAATACTTTCAAATAAAATTGTAATTCTGATCACTTGGTAAAGTAACAGCACACAAGATGAGTTGCATGCCGAAGTTTAATAATTATTGTTGAACTTTGTTTAAATCCCTAATAACGCAAGCAATAGTATTAGTTATTAGTGCTTATAATAAAACACCATTAATGTTTCACCTTGTTTTGAGCATTTGAAAATGTGCTTTGGATAATTAAAATTCAAAGCAAAACAAACAAACATGGATATATATATTTAATTCTCTTGTTGATTCCTCCCCCGTTTGCATTATTCACACATCTATTCATTAAAAATACATTCCATGCTAATGATAAACATTATGTTCCTATTCCCATCAGGATGGCATACATATCTCATTAGTAAAAGCTTTACATTTTTAGCCCAGAATGAATTGTTCTTAATCGCTCTGGTGGGGAATTTTCTGAGATCAGTGCTTTATCCTGTGCCATTTTATGTCATTAAAATGTATTATGTATCATATTTAAAAAATAATTGATGATCCTCAGATTTGTATTGAGAAAAGTGACATTTTGCTGGTTTTAGTATAGATAAATATTATAAATATTCCCATATTATTAGGAAAACTTTACATTTCTAGCCCAAAATTAATTTATTCGACTGTTGATGGGACATTTTCTGCACTCGCTGAGACCAGTGCTTTTATTTTTCAGTTTTTTATTTTTATTTTATTATTTTATTTTCAATGACGCATTCTTCAAAGAGTTTTCAATAATTAAACATTACTAATTTAATTTAAATTGTATTTAACTTTCTAAATGAAGAAGTGTGTTCATATACACACTTCTTCATACATACTATATACACGCTTATATTTATATAAATAAATATTCCTGACTCATTGGAAAAAGCTTTACATTTCTAGCTGAAAATGCGTTGTGTTTACTCGCTCTGAGACTGTTGGGACATGTTGTGCCCTCGCTGAGAGCAGTGCTTCACCTGTGCTGTTTTAGACGCTGTCATTTCTCCGTCAGTGACCCAGTGTTCAGGCCAGAGAAGCCCTCCATCAATCCTCAGGCCTGAGACCAGAACAACCCAACGTGGAGAACAGTTTCAGGGTGTAAAAGGAAACGATGGAAAAGTTAAGCACTGCCCGCGGGACGTCTCAGTTTGTGAATGAGCACAACTGTAAACTTATTTCAGAGCAGGTCGGTCACTTTTCTGTTTTTGATGGATAGACACTTTAAAATGACATTTTCTGAGCGGGCAAAAGATTAAAAATGATTTTAGAAAGTGTACACCTGATTCTCAGGAGAGATGCTTTTGTTGAGGAAAGGCATTTGTCACCGCTGACAGGCATTTCCATGTGTAATTGTGAGATTGTGAGATGGGCTGTTGTGTGTAACCGCTGGACGATCAGATTAGTATTGGCAGATTCGTATTTAGTTTTACTTTCATGGGGAATATGTTTTGGCATAACTATCAAATGACATTTTATGTTTTTATATCATCTGAGAAGTTTGGGGTTGGTGAGATCTGTTTATAAAAGAAGTCTCTTATGCTCATCAAGGCTAAATTTATTAGATAAAAATGCTGTAAAAAATTATATTGAAAAATAATATAATGTAAAATAACTTTTTGACACTATACACAGTAATTTATGTTTGTTTATTTATTTATTGTGAGCAATATTTTTTCTAAATTTATGTGTGTGTGTGTGTGTGTGTGTGTGTGTGTGTGTGTGTGTGTGTGTGTGTGTGTGTGTGTGTGTGTGTGTGTGTGTGTGTGTGTGTGTGTGTGTGTGTGTGTGTGTGTGTGTGTGTGTGTGTGTGTAAAAGATTCTTGACAATATCATAAACTCTTATCATTCTTGCCATAAATTCATTACAGTAACTGGCAGTTATCTTTGAAGTCTAGCATTGTCCTAGGGTATTTCAAAATACTATAAAGACTATATATTATACAATATGTATAGCAAACAAATTTATGAATGTATTAAAAATGAATCAGACTTCTCAACTTTGAGGAGACAGTTTGATTGATTTGTTAGGTTTCTCAGCTATAAAGTTGCATGTGCACAATGCAGTGTGACAAAAATGTGAGTTTTTTCATGACACACACACACACACACACACACACACACACACACACACACACACACACACACACACACACACACACACACACACACACACACACACACACACACACACACACACACACACACACACACACACACTGAAGCTTGGCACCCTTAGTTTTAAGTCTGTGAAAATGGCCTCTGAATGTATTTAACTTGCACAGTGTCACTGCCAGTGCTCTTCTAGTGTGTGAAACATGTTGACACACAGATGCTAGCGCTTCTGTCCTGTAGTGTGTTCTTGGCATCTCTGTTTTGAAAGCAGCTGTTCGACTGTCACACTACAGATAAATGTTAAGTTAGTAGCAGCGCTGCCGCTACTTTTAGTTAGTTGCTCCTCAACACCGGTTTGTAAAGAGCGAGAGGGAAAGAAACGAGAGAGAGAGAGAGAGAGAGGAGAGAGAGAGAGAGAGAGAGAGGAGAGAGAGAGGAGAGAGAGAGAGAGAGAGAGAGACCATCTGTTCCTGCTTTCTGACCCAGTGCTCTCATCAGGAACAGCCTTTCTAAATTAGAAGTCCAATCACTGAGTGCACTAATACTGCTGATTACAACACGTGCTCCTGCGAGCGAGGCATGAGACAGACAGATCAGAGCGAGCTGCAGAAGTTCTATAAGTAGAAAATGAACCAAAGTGATGACATTTAAAAGAAATTTAAAAAAAAATGTGCACAGACAACCTGGTAATGAACAGAATGAGAGAGGTTCCCTGGAGTATGCACTGCTTTTACATGTAAAATACAAGAAGAAGAAGAGAAGAGCTCATCTGATGTACAGGGTGGTTCTTTAGTTTGTGCCGTCAATTCACGTTAATGCATTTAATTCCTTTTTAAGGACAGAAAACTAAATAAATGCCCTTTGTTTGATTAAATTTAGCAGCATAAATGTATATAGCAGCAATCCTTACTCGCCGTACTTGCACAAAAACAACTGATCTATTACACTTTACAATAAAGTTTCAAATTGATATGAAACTGAATTTGTGATTGTCTTTTCTTCTCTATTGTGACGAATATCCGAGTGAAACGGCTTCTCAAACAAGAAAAAACTATAGGGCTGGACTTGATTTTGTTCGTCAGGAATTGATTGGCACTGCATTTTATATTTAAATGTATTTTATATTAGGAGCCAAGTACCGAAGGTGCGTAGGCACATATTGTAATAGAACCGCTTTTGAGAAAGTTATGAAATTTGGCACATTGATAGAGGACAGTCTGAACTTTGACCACAGCCATTTTGAAGTCTCTAACTCAATCAAACTGGTCTTAGTTGATTCCTTGTGTCACGTCGAGAACATGGATACCACTTTTGCTATAGACAAATTCTACTTTACATTTTTTCCTTTTTTTCTTCTTCTTTGAAATACTGTTTACCATATAATGTAGTATTGGGAGTAGATTGATAGTATAAAGATCATTAAAAGGTTTTTATTTTTATTTTATTTGAGAGTAGTTTTATTTTGTGTAATTACCCAACTGGCCAGCATTTAAGAATTACAAAAAATATATATTTTTATTTTTATTTGGTCACTCTTTGGCGACTCCAGTGGCCAAGTAATGAATAAATTTTCCTATGCCATTTGACAGTACACGTATTTTTGCTGAACGAGAGGACTCACATTTTCAACATCTAAAGTCTTTGTGCTTTCAATTGTGTTCTAAAATGTTCCGAGTTAACTTTTTCACTCAAAGATCAATCTGTCATGTGCGATTCAGATGGCAAGATGCACTGTATAATGACAGACGCTGTAGTAGTCAAACAAACCACTGTCTGTTAAATGTCTCTTGACGGTTGTCTGGATGGATTTGATGACAGTAGTGCTGTTCTACCTCAGGTCTGCTGTATATGAGACAATAACTGTATTTATCTGCACTTTGATCTCTGAGACTTTACTGACATTTTACGTTTAAAAACCGCTACATTACATACTACGTACATGAAAGGTAATATAGGGGCACTTTAACATTTAACATGAAAATTGAGGTCTCGCTTAAACCCTGATCCTGACCGCAATGATAACCCATGCATGTGGTGTAATGCCATTACTACTTTTATTTAATTGCTTTTCCCCTGAAAAAATTAAGAGATTACTCTGTAATTTAATTACAGTAACTTCTGATGTAATTGCATTAAATACTGTATAGACTAGAACAGTTCTATATTAAAAAATAGTGGATTTAATATTGAAATGTAATGTCTACTGTTCAAATGTCCTATTAATCCTTTGTTCAGCTCAAGAATAATTTATGCAATTTTATATTATTTATTTGAAAGAATTAAAAAATAGAAATTTTATGCCCTGTATTGTTCAACTGGTCAATGTTGATATGGGATTTAGAAAGTTACAATTATTATTAACAAGTAATGCAATACTTTTTAGAGAGAGTAATGAGTACAGTAATCTAATTACACTGTTGAAAAATTAATGACTTTTTTAGGGTACGATTACACAACAGCGATATGCTTAAAACGGATACAGACGACACCATGGTCAAAACGATCCTCATCCAGCAAAAATGAGTGAAAACACTGAATTCTGCAAAAACACTATAGACTGAACACGTAATACACATGTACATGACGTCATTTGCGTTTTTGTTGTTTGCACGGAGATCGTTTTCACAAACTTCCACTTTAAAACCCGTTTTCAAAAGTTTGCGTTTTCAGGCACCCCAAAACGCCGTTGTCGTGTAAACGAACGGCCAAAACGCATAAAAAGTTTTACGTTTTTAGTTGTGTAAACAGCCCCTTAGAGTAACTTACCCAACACTGCCCATATGCGACCTCCATAACATTGTTAAAAACCCCAGTGCATCCGCGTATAGACGTAACAAGTCAAATGCAAAGGCAACGGCAAGCTTAATTTGTTGTTTTGTGGTACCTATGGGCCGCTGAAGCCGGTGTGTGTTATCTGTTAGCGCTGTACCCGACACACGTCCATGTGGCAGCTGGCATGTTTTCAAATTGAAGGTGACTCCTTGTTTACACATTTGCAACTAGTTTGGGTGCAGTGAATGTAAAGCAGGATTCAGGGTCTCTGGGCTTATGGGGGTAAAACTGGGTCAGGTGCACGTCTCACGCCGACTCCTTCTCCACACAGATGTGCACATCTGTCACAGCTTCCCGGCAGCTCAGGGCCAGACGCGCACCACCTCTCGTGTTTCCCAGATGGATGGGAGCAGGAAGATACAGTTTACCGTGTTTATCTGGAAAGAAATCGAGCATGATTTGGCCCTCGGATACAGTCACAGAGAGAGGGGAAAAAAAGCTTGTTTCATGGTGACCTTGAGTCGTACCGAAAACAGGCTAGGTGTCTGGTCATCAATAAAGCCTTGGGGACGGCCCACTGCATGTGTCAATGCTACGGCTCTACATGCTTCATCATGCTACGTCTGTGCTTCCGTATAAACTACACGACAAGAAATGTCTTTATCGGTACTTTTGTCTTGTTTGGACATTTCTCTTCATTTGTCTTCATTGGACATTTTTAAATCGTATTTTATTATTTCGCTTTTGGAAACCTGTAATTGTTGTTTTTATTGTATTGTAGACTTGATTTGTACACTGTACAGCACTGTATAGGATCAATTGATATAGTGTGTAAATGTGCTCTATAAATAAATGTTGTTTTTCTGTAAAAATATCTACAAATTAGTGCTGTCAAATCGATTAATCCTGATTAAAGTTGGATGTATATATACAGTCAAAAGCAAAAATTATTCAGATATCAATTTTTATATTTTTTTACTAGTGGGTGCAGGACACTATAGTTCATTTATGTAAGTGAGGATAGCAAAATAAAGTAAACTCTGACATATTATCCCCAATAAATCTTCAAACAGTGGACCAAAAATGATTCAGACACTTGTTTTGCTGAAGTGTTTTTTCTTTAAATACTTAAATGCGACCTTTTTACACACAGACTGAATTAAATGAAGCATGCTCGGCATTTGTTGGCCTAAATTGGTATTATCTAATTGTGTAGTTAAATTTAACTATTCATCATAATTCATTTGTGAGACAGTCTAACAGAAGGATGGACAAAACCAGTGAAATATCAACGATTTGATAACTCTGAGTTCTTGTCATATTGTATTACCATTTTCTAAAATATAGTGAATAAACTGTGAGAATGTTTGACATGTTAAAGGTGTCTTGATTTAGTTAGAATGTATAATTATATATTTACAAAATGTTATGTTAGATGCGATTAATCATGATTAATCAATTTGACAGCACTACTAAAAGTTTAAATATTTTGTTTCTAAAGTAAATGATCTTTAAAACTAGACAAACTTGTGAGAAACTATATTATCTGTAAACTAACTCTTGTTTTCAGATAATCTTGAATTTATTTTTGATTTTCTTAGCCCTTAGGTATATTTGTCAAACTGAATATGCACTTAAAAGAATGTGTGTGTGTGTGTGTGTGTGTGGTGTTATACATTTTTTCAATTTTTTTTTTATGTCTTTGTAACATGTTTTATTTTCAATTTACAGTGAATCTCCTGGACACAACCAAAATATCAGGAGACTGGGGCTGGCTCACATATCCTTCACATGGGGTAAGAAAATTCTGATAATTTTCTTCTTATTATTATTATTTCATTATTATTTATGTGTTTTGAATTTGTACTTCAGTGAAGTGCATCATTATTTATGCTAAGAGGAAATCATTTATAACTTGCTCCTCCAGCTCAAACCAATTTGATTTCTGATTGGCTCATTTAGTCGTTTTCAATGACTGTAAACCTGTGTTCTTTTGCGCGATCATCACTGTAGCTGTTTATTATTTTATGATGAGTAGGTTATGTTATCAAAACTGTCATGTTAGTGTTAGAGCGGTGGCACAGAAGATACAG